>JAHWFP010017240.1:26050-39234 GCA_023313725.1 Lithobius niger | reverse complement strand
TTCGTCCCTAGATCACATAGCTGTTCGGCTTGTTTTCTTCTTTCCTTCATGTAATTTACAGGAATTTGTGCTTATTTATTTAAAACATATAAAAGTGCAACCAAAGAGAGTCAAAGCATTTTCTCTTCCCGACAATCCTTCACGTTGTCCTGGCAACGTGCACAGACTGTATCAAAATTATTGGCCCGAACATGGAAATACTGAGGTTGTGTATTTTTGCCCCAAGCAAATATCATCGTTAATTTGAACGTCGTAGCAAATGTATCAGGCCAGAGTGTTACAAATGAAAACCCGGTCAAACATTTGGTGATTAAAAACTGTAACCATTTTACTTCATTACGTAATCTTTTGTAAATGTAACGGCATTGTAATGTAGTGCTTTGCTACTTCAAACGTGTTTTTTGTTTTGTTAAAATAAGCTGTTTTTCAAACCTCGGGCATTCCCTAGGGAATGCCCGCACTTTTCCCGCCTTCAGATGAAAGTGCGGGCTTTCCCGGCAACAATGGGTTTTTACAATGTTGCGTATTGTTTCAGCTGGGCTTTCCTTCGCCGAAAAGGGCATTAACTTCTATTGTGGGTTTTAGTATAGACAGTAATATAAAGATATGTTATCTTATTACTGTTGGGTGTTACTGTTTTAAACTATAGGGAAGGTTCATCTTATTCAACAAATTTTGCAAGTCATTACGAATGCTGGTTGGGCAAAGTGTCATGAAGTAGTATATGAATCTTCTGTAGTAAATAATTTGAGAGAACTGGCTAACAAGTAATTTATCAATCTTATTCAAGACTATATCACACAAAAAGGTAGTGATGGGACAACCCATAGGAATGCCATAATACTGAAGAAATTTTTTCCGTGATCTGCATGGTCTATGAAGATCTACTGTAAAAGATTCATAGATAACTCCTTAGCACTTTGCCTTACCAGCATTCGTAATGACATTTAATTTTTTAAATACCTATCACCCTTCCCTACAGTTTACAATGAATGCACCTGACAATTATAAGACAGCTTTCATTGGCATTACTGTCTTTACTATTACCAACAATAGATAGAAACAGTCCATTTTCATAAACCAACTGAAACAAACAGAACTGTTAACATCCAATCAGACACAAATTCTATCTACCTACCACCGAGACTAAAAAATGAAGTATCTAGACACACGCTAGTGAGTCACCGCCAAGTAACAGTTGATCGTCCGATTGTTAAAAAGTAATTGTTGATGAAAAAAAGGTGGCCGCACTAGCAGACTGTGTCTTTTAACTGAAACCAACTTATACCTGATTTCAGCATACTGGTGTAAATTTCCCATGTGGTAGAAATCTTTGCAAATCGTTTGAATCCGGTGTCTTGGGTCCAGTAATGAATAAAACATCAACACGAAAATGAGGGAACGTGTCCTTCATGGAGAAAAAGTGTCCTCAATAATGTTGATTTGTGTTATTGGTGACTAGTAACTAGTCCGCAGGCTCCCATGTTAATTCTCATAGGGTATAACGACACGTCTGCAGCTGATTAGGGAAAGTTGCAAGATCTATGTTTTGGCAGACAGGTAAAGCGTCACATGGGGAAGTGCCTTTTTCTAAAATGGGGGTTGCAGCTAGAAACACGTGGCCCTGAAGTGGCTCGTAAGTGCAAAATTATTGTTGTAACAATTGTTTGTATTGTCATACAACAGTAGATTATAACATACTTAAGTGTTACCGCTTATCGTTTCAGTACCTATTTGTCAGAATTCATTGTTGTTGCAAATAGGTGGTTCACTAAGAAACAGAGTATCTTATATTGCAAAGGATTGTTACGGTACGCGAATCCAAACTAAATTATCTGCCCCACGATGATAAAAGGGACAATTATGTGTTCGTGAACACCATATTAACTAAGTGATTGAATGATTAACGTTAACCAAGGTAGGGCCAAGTGAGGAGGGATCCGCAGATTAAGTGAACGAAGCGAATGACAATCAGCGTCAAACCGTGTCAGTTTCACTGACGTAACGGCTAATTGGGCAATAGCAAAGGTGAAAATTGACAATAAAATTTTATGAGAATAGACATAAAATTTCTCCAGACAAAAAGGTACAGATGACGATTACATCGTCTGATCTTTTCTTCATTCACAGTCCTCTGAAAGTTGTGATATCCACCCAAAACCCAAACTGGTATAAGAGAAGCCGCCAATTTTCAGAAAACGGTTGGCCTTTCTAAGTTGTGATATCATTCAACCAGAGAAATCGCAGTTAATCGCACCGAATAATACTTTGGACAGTAAATGAAAATTTGAAGAGGAAGATACATGAAGTACTACTGAATTATCTGCCCCATGGCGATAAAATGGTATGCTTGTTATTAATTTATTTGGAAGCATTAGTGAAACGGACAGTTGATTTTATGTAGAATTACTGTTCTAATGCTAATTCTCATAGGGTAGAAAGACACGTCTACAGCTCGTTAGGGAAAGTTGCCAGATCTAAATTTCGACAGACAGGTAAAGTGTCTTATGTGTAAGTGCCTTTTTCTAAAATAGGAGTTGCAGCTAGCAGCACGTGGCCCTCAAGTGGCTCGTACGTACCAAATTATTGTCGAAACAGTTGACTGAAACATTTAAAATTGGCAATGCTACATTTCAAAGCCAAACGAATATACTTACAATTATTTGATAGAGATTAAAAAAACTAGCAGAATATGGTGGCCGACAAAGACGAAACTGTTTGTTCTCCCAAAAGTGGTATGATGACGTCAGCATGTTCCTGTTGGGAACAGTCAACATTATGACTTGTGCTGATTGTTATTCGTGAACCACATTATTTATGCAATACGCTATTGATAAACATCAGTCGTCACCAATCTGGATATGCTAACCTGATTTATTTGAGCGAACAATTATAGCTTCATGCCCTGATTCAAATTAACCTTATGAGTGAGCGAAACGAACCAACAGCAGCATTTGGTAGCCAGTACGCTCAAAATTGCGATTGAACAAACCTAAGCCTGTGAAACAAGCACAAACAATAAACCACAATTACCGTGCCACTTTGAATCAACTAACTGCAAATTGGAAATTGGCAAATATTGAAATTATGAATTACAATATCAATAGATATAAAATACCTCTGGACAAAACAGGTAAAGATGATGATTACACTGTGAAATTCTCTGTACATTTAAAAGTCTAAGCAAGTTCTGACCGTGTCAATTTCACTGGTGTAATGGTTAATTGGGCCACGGCAAATGTGAAAATTATGAATGAGCAAATTTATACACATAAAATTCCTCCAGACAGAAAAGGTATATGGGACGATTATACAGTCTGATCCTTCGTTCGTGCACAACCCTATTAAAGCTGTGATATCCACTCAAAACCAAAACTGGTATAAGAGAAGCCGCCAAGTTTCAAAAAAGGGTGGCCTTTCAAAGTAGTGATATCATTCAACCAGAGAAAGGCCGCCAAGGTTAATCCTGTTAGCCAAGTTAATCGCACCTAATAATACATGGGCGTTAAATGGAAACTTAAAGATTGCTACCGTCATTAGAAATGTTCTAGTTTTCATTTAACTTCCGAACTATTAGTAGGTGCAATTAAATTGGCTAACAGGATTAGCCTTGGCGGCCTTTCTCTGGTTGAATGATATCACTACTTTGAAAGGCAGACCCTTTTTTGAAAATTTGGGTGGATAACGAATTTACCTCACACTACCAACAAGCATGTTTTAATTATAATAGTACTAATAATAACATTTTATTTCACACGTAGGGCGAAAGGGAAGTGCAAGGGATCGTCTATCAAATCGTTGACAGCAGACCCAAGGAAAAAAGAAGAAAAAAGAAGATGGTAGAGAACTAGAAAATTAAGGGTTCCAAATAGAATGTTCAGGGTGACGAAGGAATGGGCAAAGGGCGGAAGTGTTTAAGCATTTTTTGAAACCGAGAAGCGATGGGGATAAAATAGTTTCATTGTTGAGAGTGTTCCAAATAGGAATCACTCTAAGAGTGAATGACGACTTCCGAGAATTTAAATAATAACGGGAAGAACAATTTTAAAACAGTTAGCACGTGTTCTGGAGTTAGACTAAAATCAAAAAGAGGGAGTTCGAATGGTAGCATGGAGTGTATAATCTTATAGGTTAAGATCAGATCGGCATTCAAGCATCTGCATTCAAAGGTTTCTAGGTTTAGAAGATGGAGTCGTTGATTGTAAGGCAGAGAACGCATGCCTGGCACGATTTAGTGTTTCCTTTGAACAGATTCAAACCGGTCAATGTCCGCAAGTAGATTTGGTGACCAGACCTGACTTACGTACGAAAGTAGAGGTCAGACAAAGAGTTTGAAAGCCCAAAGACCAGTATTACGATTTCCAGAATTAAAACAGTGACGCACCATGGTTGATCGACGGTTTGCCACAGCAGCAGTGGAAACACAATGTTGAAACCAGACGCCAAGATCGTGGATGCATTCTAGATTCTGTGAGAGGGGAGTAATCTAAAAAGTAATGTAGGCAGTTTGGTATTGAGTGAAAAGCATTTTATTCAAATAAGTGGCCTTGGTGCTTAGACGTCACAACCATTCTTCTCATGTCCAACTGTCATGTGTGGTGCTGTGGCAACTCGGACCACTGCACTGTGACAGAAGTTGGTGCTAAAGACCTAGCTGTCGACGCACTATTAAGTTATGATGTTGGTACATTTTATCTACACTGTGAAAATAATGATAATTTAAGTAATGAAAATCCTTCTTTAAATTAAGACAATTTTAGTTACTGCCTACCTCATAGTGCAAATGTTTAGTTTTTGTTTTAATCCTGAAAGAATTTTGTTAACACCAAATTTAATTTACAATAAAACGTATATTGCAGTTTTTATTTAATTAACAATGCAATTATTGATCGCCCAGAATACATCCATAGTTCCTTACAGTACACCACATTGAATACAATAATACAAGAGTGGTGTGAGAAAAGCAAATTAGCAGCTTAATTAGGCATTTATTGAATGAACATTCATCTATTTTCACAATTTTAACAGATTAGCTTAACTAAAATTTAAATTTCAAATAACTACATCGAATTTAAAATAAACTTTCCACTTACCTTCTGAAGGTTTCATGTTTCCATAATCATCATCACCTGCAAATAAAAAATAAAACGCATCTTAGGAATCACAATAACATTTTCCTTTGTAAGGTTATGTTAGAAAAAGCTTCAACACTGAATTTAAACCAAGTGTCAGCTCAAACTAACCTTGATGTCCTATTTGAGGCATAAATGGAATACATTGCCTGCATTTTTTGTTTTGTCCTGTAACTAGACTTTTAGTTTGGCTATTAGGTAGATAGATTCTGTGTGTGATTGAAAGTTCACTGTTTTGGTTGTTTAGGTTGGTTTACAAATATGAACTGTTCCTATTCTATCGTGGGTATTAGTATAGACAGTAACATAAAGTTATACTTTCTTGTTATTGTCAGGTCCTACCGTTTTAAACATAGGGAAGGGTGATATTATGAACAAATTTTAAAAATCATTACGAATGCTGGCTGAACAAAGTGTTATGAAATAGTCGATGTATCATCTATAGTAAATAATTTGAGAGAACTGGCTAGCAAGTAATTTATCAATCTTATTCAAGACTATATCACACAAAAAGGTAGTGGTGGGACAACCCACAGTAACGACATAACACTGAAGAAAATATTTTCAGTGTACTACAAGGTCTATGAATCTCTACTGTTGTAAAAGATTCATAGATCACACCTGAGCATTTTGCCTAACCAGCATTTGTAATGAAATTAAAAAATTTTTAAATACCTTTCACCCATCCCTATAGTTTACAAGGGAGGCACCTGATAATAATAAGAAAACTTTTATTGATATTACTGTCTTTACTATTGCCTTCAATAGATTAGAAACAGTCCATTTTCGTAAATTAACTGAAACAACTACAATTGACACAAATTCTCTCTACCTAGCACCGAGACCAAAAACTGAATTATGATGAATTTACATCCACATCACCAACAACCTTGTTTTAATTGAACAATTAAAGTACATCTTTCATAAACATCCGAGCAATGGGTTTGTAATTTATACTCTTTTGAAATACAATAACTTTAAATGGCTCTTTACCACTAGAAATCTACAAAAATTCCCAAAATTGATCGTGAATCCAAAAAACCTTTGTATTTAATTGAAAAGTAATAGAATCTCGGGGGTGCTATGTCTGTTTCCAATCCACAGGGTCGTTACTAACCACTTTGAGCCGACTCTATACACCGCCTGATGTTTTTAGACTGCTTCACTGACGGGTACATTGAATGAAGGATGAGTTATTGTAGGATGTCCACTTTGGTTTATTGATTTTTTGGTAACAAATAGTTACTATGTTCGATTCAGGATTAATAGATGAAGCTCTTGAAAAACTTTGTAGTTATATGTTCAATGGTTTTAAGATCTCTTCGGCAGTTTTTTATTAATTCCCAAATTCTGCAAGTTGTGCAGTCGGTTAGCACTCAATTTCGGTTAAATTAGCAGTCTTCTTACATTTAAATAATTTTCATTCTAATGATTTGTATGATGCAATTTTGATTCCTTTATTAATCTACTGTTCAAGTGTGTTTTTGAGGGCTACGTTGGAGAAAGCCGATTTCTAGGCCGAAGTTTTTACTCCCAAAAAAGTGTATATCATTGAACATTATCAGGAAAGTGATTGTAGCTCATGAATGTGTCTTCAGACTGTTGAAGAATTGAACTAAGCAAGCAGTTTGGTTGCTGCATTTTTAGAGTCCAGAAGTAGGTCAAGATCACTCTGTTTCTCTCCCCATGCTGCAGAAATTTACGATTTTTTGGTGGGTTTTTTTCCTTCAGAATCACAGCGGCACAACGTGGCACAGGAGTTTTCCAATGCCATGCTTATTATTAAAACTAAAATCAAGGACGATATGACTCTATTAGAAAAACTTTAACTACGATAAACCTAGGATGGAAAGGTTTATCTTTGACCTATGCCAAAGACTAATCATAGTTGTGATCAAAGCATGTTTTTTTTTTTAAATAAGGTAAAAAAAAAACTACAAGAAGAAAAGAGGGAAGGGTCCTGGAACGATGGTGACTTCATCGAAAATTCTCAACTCCCAAAGAATTAGCGCTGCTGTGGAGTTACCTGGTGTAAACTCTGCCTTCGTTAGCTAAACCATGTTTTCGTTTCAATCACCAGGAAAAAAGAACAGTGAGAAAAAAGATAGATTTTGGACAACAACGAAAACTATGCAGTACACTTACTGTAATCTTAATTTTAGCATATTAAGTCCTACTTTTTGTATGTATTTATTTTTTGTACTTTTTTCCTTTTACTTTTTGGTACTTTCCTCTACGTTTGTTCTTTTAATGATTCTTAAGCTGTATTTCAACCAACAAACAGAGCTGACCATATAACATCATTAACATGAATTACCTTCTCCATCTCCTTTTCCTCCATCTTTTCCTCCACCTTTACCTTTACCTGAAAATATATTTGTAGGTTGGTCGGATTTCATATTCGTTACAGCAAATAAACAAGTTTCTGGTAAATGCTCAAATTTATGTAGGAATAATGACATCGAATTATTTTTATTTTTGGAAATTGTCACCATAATAAACAACCGTATAACAAAGTAGCCTAATAACAATTGCATTTCAGGGAAAGAACCTAAGGTATCTATCTGCCTAATGCTACGCTAATCTCGAAGAATTTTCAAAAGAACGCTCACAAGTTTAATTCAATCAATATGAGGTGTAATTCAAACCAGCATACATATTAACAGGACTTAATTTATGAATTTATTTTATCACAAGAAATTAAAACGATGCCAGTGTCATATTATTTAATTCTGAAATCATCTATTTAAAATAGAAATATAGATATATTTAAAAAAAATAAAATGGCTTTAGGTTTAGGTGTTAACAGTGATAGTATTTGAATATTCATTCAACATTTGGAACAACCAAATAATTTTTCTTCTGACGACTTAGCCTTCTCATAACGTACAACTTGCTCGTGTGTTCTACTGACACATCGTAAAAGCAGGTAATGATTTTTTAATAATAATTCAATATCAAAACGTGGTAATGGGTTTCTGCTTTCTAATCTTTTGAAATACAATAACCTTAAATGGACCTTCACAACTCGAAATTAACAAAAAAAAACAGCTTTCTGGTTGCCCCTTACATCGAAGGTGTGATCTAACTCTTTCATATTAAATTATTCACAGATAATATCTGTCTAACCTTTTGAAATACAATAACTTTGAATGGCTCTTCACCTCTTGAAATCAATAACAAAAAACAAATTTCTGGTTACCCCTTGCATAAAAGGTGTAACCGAACCCAGTCACATTAAGTTATTCATAGATAATATCCGTCTTGTTAGTAAAAATAGTCGAGCTCTTCATAGGCAACTTCAAGCTCCTCCCCACCCCTCCCCAAACCCTTACTACAATATTTCAGCCATTTTTAAAAAGACACCATTTACAGCATATCTTGAACCCATTCTGGATACACAGCCACCTATGTAGGCCTAAGTAAACAAGAAATCTTTAAACACCTTAATTCCCATAAATCAGATTTTAACCTTATTAAACCCAAAACCAACTCTAAATCAACCGTTTAAAGCTTTAGGCCACTTTCTTCTCTCCATTCTTCCTGCAGGCTTGGGTGAGTTAGATAGTGATTAGTGGCACAATATTTGGAATATTGTCGACTTTATATATAAATATTTTATGTTTTAATTGTATTTTTTTATGGATTTTAAGTAGTAAGTAAACGTACCATACTACGTGCACCATGCGCCACTGTGCATAAACAAAAAAGTAGTAAATTTTTAAAAACCTGTTTTCTTTCCCTTTATTAAAAAACGACAAAGAAATGAAAGTAACAATAAAAAGCATTGAAATTAAGCTGCAAGGTAACTTAACTTTGTTTTGCATCCTTACAAGCTTTGATTTCAGAATATGAACATTGCAGAAATTAATGTACATTAATCTCCCATTGAACTGCATTTGTTTTAAAAATAAGTGAATGAAACTAAACATTTTGATAACGACAGAGCAAACTGAGACAATTGTATAACTGGTTTTAAACAATTCTGTAATGATGCACGTTAAATATAATTGTAATTGTTTAGTAAACATGTGATATTTATGTAATAATGACAGTTTATTATCGTATTGTAACAATACTTTATGCTATCGTTTTGGTTATATAAGCGTCGGTTAGGCTTAAAATATAATTATAATAACTTGGTTGCACTTAAAATGTGTGTTGTGTGCAGTATAACCACAAGCTGTCGATAGATGTCACTTCATGTCACATCTGCTCTTCTAAGTACAGTTTCTGCTGATTGATGAATTATTTCATTAAATTATTCTGTATGTTTAGTAAATCGTTTGTTAGTGTATTATTCACATGTGATTAATACTTACCAACAATAAACTAAGGATGTTTGTGAATAAAATGCTTCTAACACTGATAATATCTATTCACCAAACTGCTTCTCATTTGCTGTATGTCATTGTGCATGCTTGCCCTCTGTAAGATGCTACCCTCTGGAGATAAAGTCATGTGCTATTTGTATTACTATGGCACACTTAACTACTGTACTCAGAAATGTGTTGTGTTACCAATTGAGTTAAATATGTATACGAAACAATTCATCCATGAAAACCAAGTCAACAAGTGGTTTACACTATCATGGAAAGTTTTGAAACGTAACACTTTGTAATTATGTGTAAAAACGTGTACCTAATTGGATAATTTCAGAATTTATAAACATCTAGATAAATGATTCTGGATTACGTGAGCAGTAAGTGAAATCAAGAATGCATCTGTCTATCCCAGATGAAGTAAGATTGGGTGTGGTCAAGAAGTGGCGGGAAACAAGGAACACAGTGTTCTTATTTATTTCTAAATGATTCACGTACATTAAAAAGACTCGTATGGAACATTGAAATCTGTGGGCATCTTAAATAGCTTGTCATCATATGTTGACAAGCAGAAATTCTTCTGTTCAACCGTGAACAATTTGGGATAAAAGGATCGAATGGCTAACCACATCTAACCACATCATGACCACAGTGTTAAAGGTGGAAATGGGTGAGAATTGTTTACATCACGTCTCCTATAATTGTGCGATGACTTTCCTGGTCCCTGCGACGCGCCAAGTTGTCGACGCGCCATTAAGCCTCAATTCCCCCCACCCTGGTCCCAGCCTCAATAATTGGATATAAAAGGCTTGTTTGACCTATATCTGCATCGCTCTCCTTTGGTACATCACCACAATGACGTGTCATCTAGTTGATGATGTCAGCTCTATTCCAAACTCGTGGTCCTTGGTTTGAAAAGTGTCGTAATGATTGTGTTGTTGGATCTATGACCTAGTGCCATAGAATAAGCCCACCGTACCCCTGCGTGTCGTAGGAGGCGACTAAAAGGGAACCCAAGATTACGGTTTGCTAGTGTGCCAAGGGTCCGCATGGCGGAGGGTTTTTTGGTCCGTCTTTAACACTAGCAGCCTCAACACTACGGTGTGCAAGTGCGCCTACGGTGTGTATGGCGGGCAGGTTTAACACCCGTCGCGAGCACTAGTCATAAAGAGGTGAAGGGACATCCAGACAAACCGGGCCCGGGGTGGCTGCTTAGAGGATGTTTGGCGGTTTGAATCCCCTTTTGGGTTTGATTCCGATTTGCCCATTCTGGCCACTGGGCTTTTCGTCCTCATCCCCCAGCATGTTGGCCGTGTGCTGCAACCTAGTAATCCATGGAGGCGGAGATCCTGGCTTTCGGGCTTTGGCTCCTTATTCCGGAGGACGGGTGGCCTGGGCGAGCCGGCCTAAGGTCAATCGGCTATGACCTTTCGGGTCCTGTCGATGTGGGGAGGCGGCTTGTGCTGTATCCATCTGCATCACGGACCCGAACTGTTTGGGTTATCGAGGGAGGTGGTGTGTACGGCTTCCTTGGTGGTCTCGCCTCTCGGCATGCTTAGGCTGCCACCTCACCGAGATAGACGGCGGTGTTAGCTTCCTGGTGCAGGGCCCTGGATATGCAGCTTCCGGCCCTGCATCACCCGAGTGCCGCGCGGGGCTTTCTTTCCTGGGGAGCGCACCGCCGCGACTTCTTTTTTGCTCTCTATGGCAACTTCCCTCCCCTCCCCCACAAAATCTTCTTTCCCCAAAAATTCTTCCCCTCCTCGCCGCACTAGCAAGCGCCAGAGGAGAGAACCTGAGATGGTTGGGCCTAGTGCCCAGTTACCTGACGTTCGTAAAAGTCGGGACCAAGTCCCGAAGTTCCTGGTGGTGACAGGTGAGGGCCGAGATGTTACACAACTCGGTCCTTTCGCTGTCCACAAAGCGCTAAAGGGGATCTGTGGTTCAGATCCGAAGAGTGTCTCTCGGCTCCGTGCTGGGGAATACCTTGTGGAGGTTGCGGACGATGCTCAGGCAAAGAGGCTTTTGAAGGCGAGTGCACTGGGGTTATGCCCGGTGCGTGTGGAGCCGCATCGTACCTTAAATAGCAGTAAGGGGGTCGTGACGTGCTTTGATTTGAGGGGTCTCAGTGATGATGTCATCCTGGACGAACTCAAGTCACAAGGCGTTACGGCCGTTAGGCGTTTGACGCGGAAAGGCGAGGATGGTGCCCAGCCAACTGACACCTTTTTCCTGACCTTTGATTCGCCGGTTGCACCGCAGCACATTACTGCCGGTTACCTGCGGTTGAAGGTAAGATGTTATGTCCCGAACCCAATGCGGTGTTACCGCTGTCAACGCTTTGGTCATACCAGCGGTTCCTGTAAGGCTAAGCCAACCTGTGTTAGCTGTGCTCAGGCAGCCCATGAGGGCACTGATTGTGCTGCCCCGGCGCGCTGCGTCAACTGCGGTGGTCAGCACCAGGCCTCTTCACGGGACTGCCATGTTTATGTTGAGGAACGTCGTGTTCAGGAATTGAAGATTAAGGACGGGCTTTCCTACTCGGAGGCCCGGAAGAAAGCCAAACTATCGGCGCCGACGCTAACACGTTCTTTTGCCCAGGTGTGCAGTGCGTCATTGCCTGGCCCAGTTAGTGAGTCTGCTGATTTGGCGGATTTGCGCGCTGAGCTCAGGTCTTTGACGAGGACGGTGGGCATGCTTGTTACTTTGTTGACCCAGCAACATCCATCTTTGCAGGGTCTTTTGGGTCCTTCAGACCCGGTTGCTGCCGTGCCGTCGACTTCTGCCCAGCCTGCACATGCTTCTGCTTCTGCTCCTGTTACTGTTCCTGTTCCTGATGCTCTAACTGTTCCCAGGCAGGTGAAGGCTTCGGCTAAGCCTCCGCCTGCCCGGAGTGCGCCACAGAAGCCGTCGAAGAAGAAGGCTTCTGCTGGTAAAGCCTCAACTCCGCCTGTGAAGACGTCTCCACCGGGAGAGACAGTGAAACGGTCGTTGAACGGCCAGCTTGCTGAGGGGTCCATTGCGTCCCCTCAACATTGTGATACCACTCTGCCCATGGAGCAGGAAGAGATTTCCTGTTCTAATTCTCCGGGACTTTTTCCTCCTTCCGAGGACAACTTTGTTCTGACCCTCACTCCATCTTTTGATTCGGGTGAGGATTCAGATGTTTTCGGATCGCCCAGAGGAGGAGTTGAGGAGGATGGTGTTGTCTTAAGCCCGCCCTAATGCCTGCGCATACCATCGTTCAGTGGAACTGTCAAAGTTATCGGACCCATGCAGAAGAGCTGCGGCTGCTTTTGTCGCATTGGCGACCTCTGTGCTGCTGCCTTCAGGAAACTTGCTTTAAGGCGTCGGATAATCCGGTTGTTAGGGGTTACTCTGTCTACCGTCTGGATGCAGACCCTGTGCCACGTGCACATGGTGGTGTTGCAGTGCTGGTTCAACACTCTCAGCCGCATGCCAGTGTGCCTCTGCACACTAGATTTCAGGCGGTAGCAGTTCGAGTTTCTTTCCAATTGGATATTACTGTCTGTTCGCTTTATTTGCCACCGGATGAGGTCTTTGGGGTTGGTGACCTGGAGGACCTGGTTCGACAGCTTCCTGCCCCGTTCCTCTTGCTGGGCGACTTTAACAGCCACCATATCCAGTGGGGAGGACCTAATACTGACAACAAGGGAAGGATCCTTGAGGAGTGGATGCGGAGGGGGTCCGTTTGCATCCTGAACGATGG
>JAHWFP010017240.1:0-25950 GCA_023313725.1 Lithobius niger | reverse complement strand
TGACACACTGTAACTTGGCAACGGGCAATTGGTCAGCGGTGGACTTAGCCTTTTGCTCGCTGGCCATCCCAGTTCACTTCACTTGGGCTGTCACTGCCGATCTGCATGGAAGTGATCACCTCCCCATTGTGTTGTCCACAACACAAGGGGGTTCTGTGGCTTCCAGGCCAGCCCGGTGGGCGCTTAAGCGTGCTGAATGGTCAGCCTTTGCTGAGGCTGCTGTGTTTCAGCGTGCGGTTGAGGACTTTTCTGATGTGGATGAACTTTCCACTCATTTCACTGATGTGGTCCTTGCTGCTGCTCATGCTACTATCCCGCGTACGTCCACACAGCCGCGGCGGGTTCCTGTTCCGTGGTGGAACAGGCCATTCAGGCAGGCCATTCAGGCAGGCCATTCAGGCCATTCAGGCCCGCCGGCGAGCGTTGCGTGCATTCACGGTCAGCCCGACTACTGGCAACTTTGTAGCATTTAAGCGCTGTCGTGCCCGTGCCAGGTATGTCATCCGTGAGGCTAGACGTGCTTCGTGGGCAGCTTATGTTTCGTCGATCACGCGCTCCACGCCTTCTCAGCAGGTGTGGCGGAAGGTGCGCCAGATTTCGGGGAGGAGCGTGTCTTCCCCGGTTTCACAGCTGAAGGTGGCGAATACCGTGATCTCTTCTGTGCCAGATATCGCCAATTGTCTTGCGTCTGCATTTGCGCGGGTCTCGAGTGATGACCATTATGATCCTGGTTTCCTCGGGATTAAGCGTAGAGAAGAGGCTCGCTTTCTTGACTTTCGCTCCG
Organism: Lithobius niger; assembly: GCA_023313725.1. Taxonomy (NCBI): domain Eukaryota; kingdom Metazoa; phylum Arthropoda; class Chilopoda; order Lithobiomorpha; family Lithobiidae; genus Lithobius; species Lithobius niger. The sequence goes on along the minus strand of JAHWFP010017240.1, from coordinate 25,166 downwards.
ATGGGCTAGAGGAGTGCAATTTACCATTTACCTGGCAGGAATTAGTTTCAGCTTTGTCCAAGTCGCATGACTCCGCCCCGGGGCCTGATGATGTTCACTATCAACTGATGAAACATCTGACCCTTGCCTCCCAGCAGTTCTTGCTGGGGATGTTCAACCGTGTGTGGGCAGAGGGCTCTATTCCAGCAGCGTGGAAGACAGCAGTGGTCATCCCGATTGTAAAACCGGGCAAAGACCCTACTTCTCCTTCCAGTTATCGCCCAATCGCTCTAACTAGCTGTGTCTGTAAACTTATGGAACGGATGGTCAGTGAGCGGTTGGTGTGGGTGTTGGAATCACGGGGATTCTTATCTGTGTCCCAGTGTGGCTTTCGACGGTTTCGGTCAACTATCGATCATCTAGTTGCCCTTGAATCAGATGTGAGGGAGGCTTTTCGCCTGCGTCATCATCTGGTTCAGGTTTTCTTTGACTTGGAGAAGGCGTATGATACGACGTGGCGTTATGGGATTCTCCGTAATCTCTATAACTATGGCTTGAGGGGACAGATGCCACTGTTGCTTTCTGCTTACCTCTCAGGCCGTTCTTTTCGCGTTCGTGTCGGGGCGATTCTTTCCCGCCCATTTGTCTTGGAGAATGGTGTGCCTCAAGGGGGTGTTCTTAGTGTCGTCTTGTTTGCTATAGGGATCAACCCCATTGCTCAGCAAGCTGCTGTTCCCCAGTCATTGTTTGTCGATGACTTCGGCCTGCGCTTTCGAGCAGCTCGCATGCAGACCTGCGAACGGCAGCTACAGCTGGCAATTCATAAAGTCCAGACCTGGGCGGTAAGTAATGGTTTCCGGTTTTCTCCGGACAAGACTGTGTGCATCCACTTTTGCCGCCAACGAACACTGCACCCGGATCCTTGCCTGTACTTGGGACAGGCACAAATTCCTGTTGTCCCACAGGCACGTTTCCTGGGTCTGGTGTTCGATTCCAGGTTGTCTTGGCTTCCACACTTACGTCAGCTTAAAGACAAGGCTTTGCGGGCGCTTAACATCTTGCGGGTCCTGTCGGGCACTTCATGGGGTGCCGATCGCACTGCCATGTTGCGCCTCTACCGAGCCCTTGTCCGCAGCAAACTTGATTATGCGTGTATGGTCTATGATTCGGCTAGTGACTCCACTCTCCAGATGTTGGACACAGTGCATCACAGTGGCCTGCGTGTGGCGACTGGGGCTTTTCGAACTTCTCCAGTGGTCAGCCTATATGCTGAGGCCTCGGAGCCACCTTTGGCCATTCGTCGGCGACAGCTTGCCATTCAGTATGCTGTGCGTTTGCGTGCTGTGCAATCCAGTCCTGCTTGGTCCATGGTTTTTGGGCCAGACTTGCGAGTCGGTAGACGCAGGGTGGGTAAGGGTGATTTCCGCGATATGCTCCAGCAGTCCTGTCAGGAGATAGCCTTTGAAATGCCCTGCGTCTTGAGGCTTGGGAGAATGCCAGTTGCCCCTTGGCTTGTCCCAGGTGGCAGTTTCATTTTTGCTCTGGCGTCCCTCCCGAAGGGTTCCACTCTACCAGCAAGGTACTTACAGGAGTTCCGACGGCTGAGTTCTCAGTACGCCGGTTATCAGCGCCTGTTTACTGATGGGTCGAAGTCCGACGTTGGCGTGGCGTGTGCTTGTGTGTGTAAGGGTGTAACGGTTGCCCATCGCCTTCCATCAGGCTATTCTGTGTTCTCTGCAGAGCTTTTGGCTCTTGGTTTGGCGGTGGAATGGATCCTTGACCTTCAGGGCACGCATTTCATTGTCTTTAGTGATTCCATGAGTGCCCTGGAGTCCTTGGCGAATTACAATCCTCGGAACCCCTTGACACAACGTGTCCAAGCTTTGCTTTCCCGCTTGCCTGGCCAGCGGAAAACCGTGCTTTTCTGCTGGATCCCGGGCCATGTTGGGATAGCAGGGAATGAACAAGCTGATTCTGCTGCGAAAGGGGCCCTTTCTGGCCCTCTCGGTAGGGATCTCAGCCTTGTTCCCTCAGATGCCTTTCCAACTCTGCGTCTGAAGTTACACGCTTTTTGGCAAACCTCGTGGGACAGACAGGACGGTAATAAGTTACGGGCCATTAAAGGCACTGTCGAGGAGTGGCACTCGGCGTGTCGCCGCAGTCGCCGTGAGGAGGTTGTGTTGGCCCGTTTGCGAATTGGTCACACCCGACTTACTCACTGTTTCCTTTTGCGGGGGGTTGACCCTCCTGAATGTTCTTGGTGTCGACGGCCACTTACGGTCCGGCACTTACTTGTTGATTGTCGCCATCTTGATGGTGTTCGTCGTCGGTTCCATCTTCCGCATGACATTGCGCGTCAGTTGGGCGATAAGTCTGTCCTCCTGTCCGGTGTTTTTCAATTTTTGCAGGAGGTACAGATGTATGACAAGATTTAGATTAGGGGTTTGAATAACATCTCTGTAATGTGTGGTGCAGTGGCAACCCGGACCACTGCACTGTGACTGAGGTTGGCGCTAATGACCAAGTTGTCGACGCGCCATTAAGCCTTAATCCCCCCCCCATAATGATCATTCTATTTAATAGGCCTTCCTTGATCGTAACACACATTCTGACTACTGGTCTTCACGCCCCAACTAAATTCAAGGGTGGATCAAAACCCCTCTCTCTACTGAAAAGTCGGATACTTTTGTTATCATCAACATGGAGATGCTGGCAACCCTCCACATTTAAGTATGCCAATGGACAATATCCGGAATTTAGCCCATGATTTTAACTGAGCTACCACATGTATCACAAGAAATTACGAGTTTAAGGAAGAAGATTAAAAAAAGGGTTATAGCCCTCTGGGTTATGTTATTTGTATCGTATTTTTAAAGTAAAGGATAGTAAAAAATGTTAACTTTTCCTGCAGGCTTTTTTTAATGAGAGGAAATCTGTCGATGAACAAAAGAAATTTCCGTTTTAACACCGGAAACACGTTGGGGAAACTAATAACTATGGAATAATGGTTTCTGTATTGGTGGTTTTAATGGGGGAAAACATACCCTAAATATGTCATCTAAATTAATCGGCTATGTTAGTGTTTTCTTCCAACTAACAATTATAGAATTCCCGACTTAATTTCATTTATCTTCTGCATCATTTTTAACCTTTAAAAAGTTTAGAAGTGATATATTCTTTATCCTCGTTCACCTAAGCTTTCCCTCTTATTTTAAATTCTGGAACACCCACGATCCTACTTAACCAATACCATCCTAACATGTTTCCAGACAAAAAAAGCATCAGAGAAACCAAATCTAACTTTATTTATTTACCACCATTACCTTAAAGGGTTCACACATTATTTACAACAAGGGATTGAGAAACTTTCGTTTAATTTTTCTTCTTTAAAGACTGTAAAAAGATTTTATCACCAATCTAATTCAACAAATAAATCCCAAAATATCTTGGAAAAACCTAGAAAATTAAAAACTCCCTTTGTTAATCCTACTCCCCAACCCACTCTTTTCTTTAAAATCACAAGTTTATATAGAAGTACAAAAATTAGCGGTGTAAGTTTTCTGATCTTGTCCAAATCGCGTAAGATATGGTATATTTGGCACATGATTAAAAGTTCACCTCTCCATGATTTTAGAAATTTAATCTTAACGAAGTGCATGAAACAGTTTGTGCAAAGTGTAACCAATGCTACAGTGAACATCAGAATAAACTTTTAGTATTTCTTTGCCACTAAACTAAGCTAGAATTTTACGTCAAAGTAATAAACAAGACCTAAAGCAAAATCGGCCCGATAATGAAGAAATAAATACAAATACGAACCTATATCCCTTGCCTTTTGGACTTGAATGTTAGACTGCCTGATAGGGAATTGAACCTCGCTTTTGGGACCAAAGCGCAAAGTGCTTCGACTGATTTTCAAGGTCGAGGTTTCAATTCCTACTCATGCAGTCTTACGTTTAAGTCCAAAATGCAATGGAAATAGGTTTGCAACTGCATTTAACAGCAAAGCAACTTATCATAAATAATAGTGACAAAGCCATCATCCAGCCATGTATCATACACACTGTGATAATTTTTTGTTAAGCGCTGCAAAGAAAGAGTAAAATATTGCATCCTGATTAGTTGAATCTTCTTTAAAATGGTACAACACCACCCGTTATGATGGCTGGCTATTTCTAATACAGAAAAGCAAAAGATTTTTCCCACCCTATTTCAAGAAAACTGAAATCCTATTCTGGAATGCATTCACACCAATTTGTTATGTCGTGTAAATCAATTTTTGTTTGTCGCTAACCATTGCTGTCTAGTTTTCAGTTTTTCATGTCATAGGAATTTCAGTGCCTAAAGGTTTTCCATTTTCAATAGCAAATCACTCGTTAGTCTCCAGACAGCAGCAAATGTTTTTAACTGGTAAGTATATTGCTTCCGTGTCAAATCTTATGCTTTTCCATAATGTGGTTTCATTCGTTTACTGTCGTGTCTTCTATGGATTCATTATTATTAAGAATTCACAAACTAATGTAGACAAATAAATTCGGCAACATATAGAACTGTAGCATCTAAATAATTTTATCCTGGTGCAACTTTTATCATTGCGTGACATTTAAACAGCAATGCACAGCTGTGTGACATAAGTGAAATAGTAAATGAGTGAGAATAAAATTGAAAAAGTTTGGATGTTTACCAAGAATAAGTCGTTATCACAAGGTTTTGTTTAATAGGACACAAGCATCCATTCCTCGACAAAGTGTATGTTAGTGAATAAAGCAGCAAAATTAAAAAGCTTTAAATGGCAAAATGTATTAGGGATGTACAAATAAGTAGAGTACTAGGACCAATTCAAGTTCTCAGTAAATGCAAATTGTAAGATATATGTGCACAAGCACAAAGTTCTTATTTATAGGCAGTCGTTACTTGATAAACATCTCTAGAGCTAGAGTTGCAGGACTAGCAAGGATAATTAAGATGTAGCAGTAAAGCTTTTAACAGAAGGAAATGGTAGAAGATACATAGGTTTCAATGCTCACGTGCAAATGACTAAATTGCATCCTTTAAGAAGAAGTCTACAGTGTCATGTAAAAAAAAACCCTTTGACACTGTAGGTTTCATTGTTGAAGAGTTGAATAAGAGAAGATATCATGGGATGAATTAAGTAATGTATCAGCTTTTTAGGAGAAAAATAGTTGATGTTAACGAAAAAATGAAACTGTTATGTATGCCAAACATGCTCACGGGTGAACATACAGCTGCATATTCATCAATGGAACAAAGGTATTAAAAAGCATGGAAGCAGGGAAATGCAGTACTGCATCTCCACACACATCTAGTACCACGGACTTAAACGTCTCTGTTTGTGATGGCGAAACTCACCACGCTAGTAAATGCTAAGCTGCAACAGACGATCAAGCCCAAAAATTCAAGTCGATGAAGCTAAGAGTAGTTTTTCAGTGTTTTAGCTAATGACTTCTGTCAGCAGATTGTCGACAACAATCTGTATGAATACTTAGCGTGGAGGTGTTCATCAGTTCACGTTATATTACGAATAAAGAGAATTTTTTTAAATAACAAGCTTACAGACTATTGTAATGATTGCAGCGCGCTATAGCGACTGAGAATAACAAATAAGTTGCATTACAATACACTTTCACATGTGGCAAAGGACTAAGTGAGCAAATACCGAAAGTCCGTCACTTATTTGACCGGGAAGTCAACAAAATATGTTCTCTCAAAGGTCTCGTAGGAATTGAAACTAGACACCCTAAAGAATTGAAAATTTGAGGGTGATACTATGGGTGATGAGCACCCGTGGTGACCTCAGAATGCTACAGGATGAAGACGACTGCCAAACGATTTCAGGGGAACAGACTTCAAGTAGAAGTGTTACAGACTCCTCAGACCTACACTCTCATGGTAGTAATCCATGAAGCAATTATTAAAGCTCTGGGGAAATACATTAACAGATTATGGAAATGCAATGAAGTGGAAGGAAAAGAAATAGTTGCTTTCATTAAAAAGATGTTTTTAATGGCAAGATTTAAAAGCTATTCAAAGTATTGTCATGCCATTCACGAGTTCTTCATTCAAGTATAATTTACCGTATAAAGCAGCTGAAGGCATACAAATTAAGAGAGGCACCTTTAACAGATGATCTCTAGTTGCACTAATTTGTCTAGATAATCTACTTTACGCAGTTGACTTTGCTGGCCTCTCTGGATCAGAACAGCTCCAGACAAACATAAAAAAATGAAAGTAAAGAAAACCCTTTCAGGTTTCGGATATTCATGAGAGATAATATTATTACTGTAAGGCTAAACATTTGATACATTTCATTTTGGAGCACGACCCTTGGTAGAATGGCGACTACTAAAGAATGGTAAAACAGCCTCTCATACAGCTTTAGATCAAGCCTGATATTTGAAAAATTACGGTCGTAATGAAAAAACAGAAATGTCAAAATGAGGAGAAAGCAGACCTCAATTCCAAAACACAGAATTAGTTATACTTGAAAGGGGGAAGGTTAACCTGTAATTCCAAATCAGTTCAACTTGTGGAATTCTTTTCACTACTTCACCTCAAATATGACGATGAAGGAAAAGGAGAAGGAAAATACATCGGTCAATTCTGCAAATGACTAAATCATCTGATAAGCATATTTTGGAAAAGATGATCAAAACATCATCCTTGAATTAAAAAATGAATAAAAATAAGTATCCAGACAAAGACTGAAATGATGAAGAAAATTTCAGTTTGGGGGACTTCTTTTCACTATTTTGCTTTAAATGAAAAAGATGAAGAAAAAAGAGGAGGAAAATACATCGGTAATCTCTGAACGTGTATGAATTGTCTGGAAAGCATATTTTGGAAAACAATGATCGAAAGCTTACCTTCTTAAATAATAAAAACAAATAAAATAAGTACCCAGACAAAGAGTAGCATGATAAAGAACGGTATTTGTATTGATGTTGTTACCGGACTTAAAACAAAAAATTAGTTTGGAAGTCAGTGAACCGTTTAACATAAAAAGAAATATTGCAACGTTTCATGCCAGTTTCAGCTCCTTTATTGGTGGCAAAACAATCATTATCTCTTATTGTATTTGCACCTGCTGGACTGACTAAACAACAAAACGATCTAATGCTGCATTTCACTTTAGACAATAATAGGGTTACTAAAGTCCGAGTTGCCAAACAGATAGGGTTATGAATATCGATACAGTTGCTGTATAAATTACAAGAAGAAAAAGGCATTCCCTGGGATCTAGTGTACTGTAAGTATTTTACCAAAGTTGTGTATTATTTTACTTTGTCTTCATTGTAGTTTGATCAATTACGGGTGATTTATTTTCTACTGCTGATAATTTTCATATGTCAACATATAAGCTGTAAATACAGTTTAAGTGTGCTGCATCTAAAAGGTTTGTGAATCAAACTGTTCTGGCAATTATTACAAAGTCTAATTACGGGAAAAACGGTAGGTTGTAAAAATATTATTTAGCACAGTCACAACTTAAAACATTATTAAATTTTTTTAAACTGTCAAACACAGGCCAGTTGTGCAATACATTTTAAACTTGGAGTTATCAACATTTAACCTGCCTGATTCATCTGGGCTATGCCCCCTTCATCTTTTCCTTTACCTTTTCCTTTGTCTTTGCCTTTTCCTTTACCTTCTCCTTTTCCTTTATCTGAAAAAAGTTGTACAGGTTGGTCAGATAGCACATCTTTTAAGACAAATGTAAAGTTACAGGAAAATGAAAATTTTTTTGCAAATGCACTAATTTAAGTAGTGATAATGACCGAGCAATTTCTTTTATTTTTAGGAATTGTCACTATAATAAACAGCCTTATACCAAAGTAATAACAATTTCATTTCAGGAAATATTCCTAAGGGATCTGGCTAATGCATGCTTATCTAGAAGAATTTACCACAAAATGTACACAAGCTTAATTCAATCAGTATGATGTGTAATTTAGATAATTAAAACAAGCAGACCTATTGAAAGGACTTCATTTATGAATTTATTTTTTACAAGAAAAAACCATGTTGCCAGTCATAATATTATTTAATTCTGAAATTTTCCATTAAAAAAGGAAATCTTTATCATACATTGAAAAATGACTTGACTCTTCGCTTAGGTACACACAGTGATACACAGTGATAATATTAGAATATTCATTGAACATTTGCGACTAAAAGATGTTATTTTTTTTCTGAAGGCTTAGTCTACTTGGAATGCTCAAGTTAATGGTGTGTTCTGCTGGCTACTCATAGCAGCAAGAAATGATTACTTAAGCTTGACCTTTTTCAAGAAATCAAAAGGTGGTACGGACTGGGTACCATGATATTGTCTGTAGTTGCTACAATCATCTAGAAAATGTCAGTAAACAAAACCTTTTGTTTGAATTAGTGGCCTTGGTGAAAACTGTTATTTACATGGCGAACTATCATGGTATTGTTAATACGTTTTATCTTTGCCCTGAAAATAACGGTACTAAATATAATGAAAAACTTTCTTCAGACAATTTTCATTGCTGCAAACTTCGTACTGTAACTGTTAAATAGTTGTTTTATCGCTGCAAGGAATTTGTTAGTAGTAGCAATTTGTTTGTTTTGTGGTAGTTTCTATTCAATTAACCACGCGTAAACATGATCAGTGATCACCCTGAATACAATTATAGTTCCTTATAGTACATCACAACGAAGAAATTAATACAGAACTGGGTGGGAAAAGAAATTAAGCTGTTTAATTAAGGGTTTATCGAAGGAACATCCATTTATTTTTACAGTTTAACAAGTCAGCATTACTAACATTTCAATTTGAAATTAGCATATCGATTGAAAATGAACTTTCCACATACCTTCTGTAGGTTCTAGGTTTTCATCTTCTTCGCCTAGTAATAAAAAGATAAATGTGTTTTAGGAATCACAATAACATTCGCCTCTGCAAGGTTATGTAAGAAAAGGTACAAAACTAATATTTCACAAAGTGACAGCTGAGAATAACCTTGAACTCTTATTTTAATCCGAATTCGAATACATTCCTCACATTTTTGGGTGAAGCCTCTAACCACAACATCTCCAGACACATACTAAGCAGACCACACGAAACCAGCGTCATCTTTAATTTCTATTATAAAAGCATCTATAGTTTACTACAGTATTCACATTATTGTAGAGGTGTAAATGGTAGGTTTAAATAGAAAATCGGAAAAAGCTGTGTTGTCCTCTCTTAAGAACACCAGTTAAAGCTTTCATTATGTCATTCAGAAAAAACAAAAAAAAAGAAGTAAAATGTTAGTTACTGTGACTTTGTTACTGTGGTTATAAACATTGCCAAGATCGATGTTGATTGTTGGCATCGGTACGTGCATCCATTGGCATGCGTGCAATGGTGGCTTCCTCCTTCAATTCACATATTTTGTTTTCGAAAAATGTTGATCTTTGGCATGCAACACACCAACAGTGACTTTATTATAAAGCCGCAAAAAGATAACATATACAACAAACAAGTGTTAATAAATACTCAGCACCCACAAAGACTAATCAGTCGATTATATTTCAATATGTATTAATTTATGCAATATTGTCATCTTCGCAACCAATATGGTCTGTCTTACAGTACACCTTGATTGGTTTCGTCTAGTTCATTTTAAAAGTAAGTAACACATCATTAAAGAACGTATAAACAAACATATAAAACGTTAATATTTGAGTCTAAAATAGACTAAAAGTTCGTAAAACTATAAAATAAAAGGTAAGAACTTCCAATTTGTGCAACACTTGTTACCTTAATGCACTGTGTCTGTGGTAGTCAGGGAAGCAAGAGAAGCGGAGCTTTAGTTTGTTCCACAATATGTTTGTATATAATAACTGTATGACGCCACGTTTCCTTGCACTATAAGTGCAAAACCATGTGAATACCACACTTGTACACTCGATACAGCTATTGGTATAGTCTACGTATCGAGTATTTACGAGTTTTTCAAACAAATAGAAGAAACTCCATGGTGGATAGTGGATACTCCATGCATACTCCAAAAATAGTGGATACTCCATAGTGGAATCTTCTTAGTAGATACTCCAAAAATAAACACACGGCCGATATAGAGCATAAATCTTTCGATGCCAACAGAGAACAAAGGTTATGACCATAAAGTAGATTGAGAAAATGGGCAGTGAGCTGGTGTGAAGTGGACATAATTACATGACACAGAAAGAAAATAGTTGGTAGAGAAACAAAAAACGGTGATAGGGAAGAAGGTAGATAGGAGAAGAAAGGGAGGAAGGAATCTTTAAACACGTGAAAGAGTATGTAGGAATCTGCAGAAGTGTAGGTGGTAGAAAATGAGTAGTGGGTGGGGATAGTATCATTAAGCACCAGTAAATATCAGGGAAAGGGGGATCATCGATGGAATCTGGCCTAGTTTGCACAAAAATAACACTAACAATAATCCAAATGGCTTGGTTAAAATGACACAATACAAGAAACCAACCAGGACAGTGCACGATATATCATATCAAGAATCACAGTACAAAATATAATGTTTTGAAAAAAGAGATCATTCTTTTTGCTAGACACACCACTTTCAAATTGAAGGGAATCTTCTCTCAAAAATTTTAAATTTATTATTAATGATTATCACTTACTACTTGTAGACGTTTGGATAATACAAAGTGGATCGATAAAACTAAAAACAAATTTTTAACTCGTGTCGTTTCCATGCATTGCCCTACTTTGATAAACCAAATGTTGTTGCACTACGATCACCTAAAAACTTAGAAAAATTAAACAACTTGGCAACCATGACCTCCTTTCTGAAAAAAAAATCGGTTTGGTGCCAAAATTTGCCGTGCAATGTTGTGTAAAGTTTCCCATGTAAGAGCTGCCCGGAAGATTTCATAGCAACTGCAGTTGATCTTCATCGGTGAATATGGAGCAAATAAAGTTAATTTCATTCTTTCTTTATTTATTTAGAAGCAGACATAAATTAGCCATTGCAACTGAAAACTAGGTAAGACTCTTGCAAGACACCTTCAAGCTAGCGATCACTTCCCAAGCTTTGAGTAAGCCAAAGTCCAACATCACAAGAAAAACCGAGTATGGCTTTGCAACCTGGAGGCACTCAAAATATTAAAGAATGTGACAAACATCACTAATCACCACTTTTCCGTTTTTCAAAATAACTACCAAACGGCCAAAGTCCTCTCTTGATTCCACCCTCCGTGATCTTTGCTGTTGTCTAGTAACATGTTCCCCCATTAACTTCCTCTTCTATTCCTGCCATTCCCTTTCCCGTGTTCGTGGATTTAAACTTGGGATAGGGGATATTATTGTCTTCAAAGACCTCCTTTACCAATGGAGTTTAAAGAATCACATCGGTAAACTTCTTTTATTCCAATACCCATTAGCATAAGTAACTAGTGACAGTAATGAAAACAGTCTTATTGTCGAACTGCAAAATGCAGCAAAGGCAGCGCAAAGGAAGAAAGATGTGAAGCGCGACGGGGAGCCATGCGCCAACAAGTAATGGGGTTCGAAGTATGGCTAAAAATGTGCAAGATGTGTTAGAGCGTATGAGTGCAGCCGATAGGTTGAAAGCTTCAAAATATTCAAAGGAAGTGATGATTTGATCCTGGACTCGTTAACAGTGCCTTGAAATGAAACTACTCCTCACTTTGATGAGTGTATATTCTTGGAATGCTTTGTCTGCAATTTGTATCAATCACATATCTACACGAAAGAAAATGACCTCTGCTGGTTTTGTATTCAAATCAAGCAGTCCAAGGAGATGACGTTACACCAACTAACGGATCATCAGATCTCGTTGGGCACATTAAAAGGAAATGAAATCTTCATTGTGGAAACACAAAGCACCAGTGAAGGAAACTTGTTTCCACTAACACCCTGCCCAGTTAACTGTAAACGTAAAATACAAAAAAAAGATAAGACCGAGAATTTGTACATTCAAAAAAAACACTGCAGGCAAATCCCTTGTTAAGTCTAAACAAATTTTAACATATTTACAGAGATCAACCCCTCCTAGCTTTATCTTAAAGGAAGCCAGTGACGGTTCCTGGACGATGTCAGCTGGGAGAGCATTCCATGGCGTCACCACATTGTGTGAGAAGAAGAATTTCCTACAATGGAAAAAACGATTAGCTTGAAATTATAGCCACGCATATGTTTCCCCATCCTTAAAGTAAAGAAAGAGGCAGCCTGGGGCGTTGGAAAACCCAAGCAGTATCGAAAATGCCAAATTTAGGTTAAGTCTAAGCCTCCTTGTTTCACGCGTTTCTATGCAAGCATTTTAGTCGTTCAGAATAGTTCTTATTTTAAAAACCAGGTAAAAATTTGGTAAATTTTCTCTGTACAGATTCGGTTAAATTAATATGTTTCAGTAAATGGAGTGACGATATTGGACTGGTGACCTCTAGAATTGGTCGCACAAATACATTAAATGCCCACACCAGGGAATGTCGCAAGAGAAAGGCAAAGCCCCGTTTGATGATGGCAAGCCTCTGTCATGGCATCTTAACAATGTCGTCACAGGCCTGCAGGTCAGCATTGCAAAGGTATGATTTAGAAGAAAGCTGATGTAAATCACCCATGCCTCTCAGCATCAGAAGCATTTGGCTGGATGTTGACATTGCTTCAAATCACTTCCATCCTGTTCGAAGGGTGAATGCTATTACTCCAGGGACTGTTTGCAATCGATAAAATTCGAATGGAAAAGTAGATGCCAAGGAAGGTGAAGCAGTTCCAAGAACAATATTCCATCCCCAGAAATTTCTAGAACCTGGATTTTCAGTTGCAACAATAAACATATTCTACAAGAGGTAAGACTATATAGATTGTGATGAATAAATCTCGAGTGTCAATAGAGATTGTTTTGGAATCTAAATGTTGAAACCTTGTAATAACTATTTTGAATTTTTCTGTTTGTACTTATGTATATTCATTGATACAAATAATACTTTTTTACACAGATGTTTTGTAATTAAAAGATAATAAAACATACCCTTATGCTGAATTTGATGACTCCATCTGTTTCCTTGTGCTAGAACACACGTTTTGACACTCCGTTTGTAATTTAATTGTAATATCTATGAAGTTAATGAAAAGCCCCTGAAAGGTGTGGTATTTGTGCTACAATGCCACAATACATACACTATTATGAATGTTCCTATCACGACATCATCTAGGGTTTCATATTAGGCTTATCGGCCACCAGAGCCTATTATGTAACAATGTCGACGAGTGTGGAATTGCCAACACTGATCGTGTATATGTATTAATAGCAAGCGTGGGTAGAGATATGTTAGACAGAATTATTAAATCTTGTCTCAGCCTTACCTAGTGCTACTACTTACAATGCACTCATTAAGTTAGTTTTAGAATTTATCAAACCATGTTCTAGTGTTGTATCAGAATGTGTAAATTTTTTCAGACATAACCAACAACCAGGTTAGAAGATCGGTGAATTTCTTGCGGTATTAAAAACTATGACTAAATACTGTGATTTTGATGCTGTATAGATGTTAACAAGGAAATGATTCACAATATATTGGTTTCAGGTATTAAGGGTTCAGATATTAAATATAAATCTAAGCTGGAAATCCTTTTTTTTTTCAACGAGAAATCCGGTTTCCTCCTCTTTAGATGTAAATAAGAGTATTCCTTTGGTCGATGTCATGGAAAACGTCATCTGAAGGCTGTGTGTCAGAAAAAATCTGGTGACGAACATAAAGAAGCATCAGCACCTATAAAAACCATTCTCAAGCCAATGGCTCACAGGAAATCTAAACCCAAGTACAGTTACAAAAAAGTGAATAAATCACAGACTGAACCTGTTGTTTCTGATATCAAGAGTGAAACCGAATAGAGTGAGCCTGAAATAGATTCAGGTAGTGATCACTTATCAAACAACACGTTCAGCATGAATTTGTCAAAATATACCAAGGCAGCAAAGTGGGTCCTTGAGTGTGTTGTGAACGATGTTCAACTGACTTTTGAAGTTGATAGCAGTTGTGATGGGACGATAATTCCTGTCTCCTGGTACTAAAATATTTTCACAACAGTAACGTTACACTATGCTATTTTTTCGTGAAACAGTTTCATGGTGATGCAGAGCAAGTACCAGGAATTATTAAAGCTAAAATCAAACTGGGCAATCAAACTAAAAATGTAGGTACATTATTTGCAAGTTTCGAAAGACCGCCGCTAATGGGCAAAGACTGGTTTAGCATTTTCTATTTTTACGTGACCCAATTTTACCCATTAAAAAATTACAAAATCGAGATAAAGTTAAAGTTGCTAAAACTATCGTTAACACAAAAGAAATCTCAGCCAATTACCCTAAGCTTTTTTCAGCCTGGTCAGACAAATTTGAACAGTTACAAGCTCAAAGCATGCTAAGCCTATCTACAGTAACGTTCGTCCAGTCCCTTTAGTATTGTAGAAAAAGATAAATGATGAGATTAAGCATCTCGGGGATTTAGGAAGTCTCGAACCGGTCACAACAACTGCATGTGCAACGCCAATAGTCGTCATACATAAACCAAAAGGCCAAATTCGTGTAATCAACAATTACAGCACTACTGTAAACCCACAATTAGAAATCAAATATTACCCAGTGCCAACAGCAGCTGAGTTTGTTAGTAATTTCGCTGGCTGTGATACGTTCAGCCTTATCGATCTTAAAAAAGCATTTTTGCAATTTGAACTTGATGAAAGTGATCAAGATGTTTAACGATAGATACTCCGTTAGGGCTAATTAAGTGGTTAAGGGTCTCACTTAGTTTGGCCAGCAGCTCTGGGATATTCCAGGCCTTAATGGCAGGGCATAATACCAACATCCTAAAATATCAACCATTTTATAATGATATGTACGTCAGAGGCAAGGGGCAGCAACACAATGTTGCACTGCACGGTTTGTTAAATGCCTTGAAATATTCACGGCTGCATCTTGGGATTGATAAGTGCAAACTATTGCAGCGTAGTTTAAAGTTTCTTGGTCATATTGTTGACAAAGAGGGCATGTACATGCTACTGGAAGAGGTCGAAGACATAGTTGCGGCACCAAATTCTAGCTATACACCTGAGTTTTTTACACCTAGCTTTTTCGATTCATCAATCAGCATTCTAAATATTTTCCAAATTAGGCTCACCTTCAGACCCCAGTCACAAATCTTTTAAGCCCTAAGGTCAAATGGGAAGAGGGTCCAGATTGCAGCAAAGCTGTACAAACTGTAAAGCAATTATTTTGAAAGTCCAAGGTTTGAGTACATTATAATCCAATGACCAAACTCCAGCTAGTTTGTGATACCTCCCCTTAGGGTATAGGAATTTGCTTGATGCATAAAATGCCCAATGAATGCGACAAACCCATATCTTTTGCTTCTGTGTAAGCTCACATCACCGGAGCAAGCCTATTTCCATTTAGATCGCAAAGTTCTAATCATTTACTGAGGGGTTAAAAGGTTCCTTCAGTATTTGTATGCTGAACATTTCATTTTAGAAATGGACCATCAAGCTGTCCTGTTGATTTTTAATAATATCCCACAAATGGCAGCAGCCAGGGAGCAGCACTGGGCGTAAATGTACACTGGGGATCATTATACTAACCAACATAGTGGGGAAGACAAACTTCACCGCAGAAGCATTATTACGTCTACCCTTACCCAGAAGTAAAACATTTGAAGACAAAAAAGAGCACTACAACGTTTTGCCGGCAGAAATTATCGAGACACCTCCTGTAATGGGGACACTTTGGCTAAGGCTACAACAAAAGATCCCATTCAGTCAAGAGTATTACGGTACACCAAGCTAGTAGGCCTGAAAAGGTTGAGAGTAGGAGGAAAAGACTACTTTCGCCCACTAACCGGCACTGGAAGTGGCGTCATACCGGAAGTGACGTCATACCAGAAGTGACATCAAACCGGAAGTGACGTCATGCCGGAAGGGACGTCATACTGAAAGTGACGTAATACCGGAAGGGACATCATAACAGAACCGGAAGTGGTACAATTTTCCATCAACCGGAAGTGACGTCATTTTTCAAGATGGTGGTGTCCATGGCAACTGGAAGTGACGTCATTTTCCAAGATGGTGGCACCAATCGGAACCGAAAGTGACGTCATTTTCCTAGATGGCGGCACCCATGGGAACCAGAGAGACGTCATTTTCCAAGATGTCAGTCCCATGGGATTGGAAGCGGAACCGGAACATGGTGAACTCAACCACGTAGCACCTATCAGCTTCTTTACAATTTTTGCAAAACGTTTAAGTACATTCCACGTTTGTGTTTGGATGTTCTTACCACGTTCCTCATTCACGTTTCAATGTTTCCTACGCATTTTTTAAGGTTGCCTCCCTATGACATTATACACAAATGGACAAACTGGAAACAGGAAGGAAACAGGAAACATACAGTAACAGGAAGTGATGTCAGGACACCGTCTCAAAAGATCACCACTTCTGACGCATACAATCTCATCCCACCCCAAAAGGTCACCTCCCAAGACATTATACACTAAGGAACGTACAAACAGTGATGTACACGCAGGGTCACACACAATAAGTGATGTCATAGTACCATTCCAAAAGATCACCCCCTGTGACGTCATACAATGTAGCCCCCAAAGGTCACCTCTATGGCATCTTACACATGGATGTAATGACGTCGTAAAAAAGTTTTCAAAGTTAAAAAAAATTCATTAATTAACTAAAATAAAAAAAGACTACTACTTACAATATTTGTTCAATTTTATTAGTATAATCCAAAGGTTTTTACATTGATGTTTGATATTTAGAACTCTTCTGCTTCTCAGCCATCATTGTTTTACGTTTCAGCTGTAATAACTTTTCTTCTCTTTCTCTTCTCGCCCGTTTTTGCTCTTCTCTCATGGAAGCTTTCCTTTCCCTCTCCTGGTCTGTTTTCCTAAACCTGTAGGCCTCTTCTCTCTTCTCCCTCTCCTCCAACTTCACCATCTTCCTCATCTTCGCGTAAGATGGTTCCGCTTTGGCTTCCCCGTCACAATCTTGCTTCTCGGATTCCTCCAGATCACTGTCTAGGTCAATGTCGGAGTCGAAGTGATCCTCTTCCTTCTCAATGATAGGTGAAGACTCGTGGTGTCCATATGCATAAGTGGTTACTCCATCGTCGAGGATAAAGTGCTTGTCATCGTAGGGTGAAAGCAAAGACTTGGTTACCGCGTTGGTAGTGAGTTGGTGCTTTTTGCTTTGAATGCTGAAGGACGTCCCTTTCTCGACAACGTGTTGTTCGTAGCAGCGTTTGTAGTCTTTGTGATTCAGATGACTTTTCACGTACGTCCCTTTTGCTGTCTGCTTCTCATTTTTAGCCGTGATTTAAAAGTACATCTTTGACCTGAGACCGATGAACTCTTTCACGGGGATCCTACCCAGTTCCTCCTTAAACTTACCGAGAACATGCTTGTCCATGATGAAGATGGAATGGTCCTGGTTGTAATTGGAGGTGTCGAACCACTCGCTTCGATCCTTCTCCATGTCGGCATAAATGTCCTCTGTTTCGATAGACTAAAACAGACTATTCATGTCGGTGAACAAAAGGGAAGCTTTCTTTCCATATTAGTCGTGATGTATTCGTAGTGGAACTGAGAGTTCCAAGATGGAGAGTTCCAAGATGGAGAAACCGGAATAGGTGGGGATCTCGCAGTCGATCGTACGCGCTTCAGCAGCACGGAGACAAGGTTCTTGTTGAGGATTTGGAACGAGTCAGCGTGCGGCAGAGAGGTATGTTTCATCGTTTTTGCTACTTTGGTGTCGAGCTTGATTGATAGTCTATTTTAGTTCTGCTCGAGCGTCTTGCCAAAAAAAGAGTTGTTTGCTAATTTATAGAGGTTTTTCTCTAAACCATTAGTCGCCGCCCGTCTTCGTACAGTGTTGCCCTCAATGTAAGGTTTCAACCACGCCTTCTGCTTGAAGGTTACGATACGTCTGATGCGGCGAAGGACCATGCCTTGCTGCAAGTAGAACTTCAAAGTTCTACAGTGAACCACATATTTCTTCTTGTTGAAAAGGTTGGATGTTAGCTTCGTGGAAGGCTTGATCTCTTGACCGATTTCTGCAGCCACCCTTCTGGAGAACCCGTAAACCATCGAAGGATCGATCTTCAACGACTCTGGGGTTAGAGGAAAAGTCGCTGTGTTCGTCGTGCAATTCGGTTGGGTGGTTGAGGTCCACCTCCAAGAAGTATCCGTATTCCCAGTCATCCAACGTCGAAAAGATAGCGAAATGTTCAATCTCACGTTTGGAGAGCCACCTAAAATCACTTTATGGCAAAAGTTGTATCATAGCCCAAGCGTATAGGTTGTTTGCATCCAAGTTGATGAGAAAGTAAATGGGCCGTTCGGGGTCGAAATTATCTGGAAAGTGTAGGTTGTTGGCCCTAGCAAAACGTCTAGCGATTCCCCTAGTTATTAAGTTGTGCTTCGTAACGGGGGTGAATAATTCAAAACCTGGTGTTGAAATGTAGTAACAAGGATCCAGACATATCGAGGCAGAGAGATCGAAAGTTTTCGAATACTTCGGCTGGGAGGTAAACGTCAGTCAACTGGTACAGGGCATGGTAACTGGTGAAGATCTTGGATGCAAGCTTATCCCAAGTAGTCCGTGCTTTTCGTATTCCTCCTCGTTGATACTTTCTTCTTTTAACTTAGAATAGAAAGCCTCTCTCGGAGGCAGTTCTGTTTCGTTCAAGACTTCTTCATTAGTGACGTACTCGTAGGGATAGTAACTTTTTAAGTAAGCAGGTTTAATAGGTCGTCCGTAGAAGTTGGAGTAAGCAAACTGCTCAAAAAAGGACGTTCCAGCACGGATCTCAAAATGGAAAAGACGTTTCCGCTATTTTTGAGGTTGTTAACTAGCATGGCGAGACAGGAAGCCAAGAGGTTACAGCTGTCTATAAAGCAGAGGGTAACGCTAACCTCCTTCTTCTTTTTCAACGAATTTGTGTTGATTGGGATGTTTGCATACACACCGTCATGCTCTGAAACCTCTCGGCATTCCTAGCAATGACATCGACATTGCCTTTAAACTTTTCGGCTGTGGAAATCAGTAGGTGCATGTCGTAACGCTCCAAGTTGTGTAGAATCACGGGAATGGTGCTCGTCTATCTCGCGGACAAGTTACACTTGCTATGGCTCGCACCTCAATATTTACCCGGTGGAAAACGGTCAAGATCTCGCACCTTTCCTTCTTTCTGCATTTTCTTTTCCAACGGTCCCGTGTAAAAACCTTTCTGTAGTAGTGACAGTTCTTGCCAGCCAGAAACTGATCTCTTCTTCCTCCGTCAGGTCGTGGTTGTGCAATAATACCACCGTACTTCTCAGCCTCGGTTTCCAAGGATTGTATAAAGTCTTTTACTGGATTGACACCGCAATAATACTTCTCGCTTACTATCTCACCTTCGGGTCCGATGACGACATATCCGTAGCTGCAGGGCATATGGTTGTGAATGGTAGTCGTGGAACTGGTTGATGGGTTGGGTAAAGCTCCCTTTACTGGTTGAAGGAAACACTCAAAGTCAGTGTAGATAACCCAGGGATTTTTATTTTGTCGACTAAAGTATTTAAACTCCAAGGTATTCTCCCCGAGTTCAGGGAACCTCAACCGTTTTATCGGATTCAGAGCGAAGCATTCGTTGCGGTGTTTCTGAAGGGTGCTTTCTCTACTGAAACCAGAGAAGCAGTTGCGGAAATAGAACTTGTTCTTGGTTCCCGAGCCAGAACGTTCAAGGAAGCCTTCGAAGTCCAAGATGGCTCAGTAGTGAATGGTTCACCCTCTTTATCGTTTTCTGAGAAAAAGAGCAAATCGATTTCCTTACAGCAGACAACCGACTTGGAAACTCGAATGGGATGCAGTCCAAATTCTGTCGTGTAGGCAATAACATTGATGGAAAGGCCACTGTTTTTAGCCTCAAAGTCGTCGATTTGATTTAATGTAACAGGATACCGCAACATTGAGTGGTCGACGGCGTTCATCAATGGTTCGTCGTACTAGGGAAAATCGTTGTAGCAGCAATGTATCGCTGAAAACACTGAGTGTAGGAAACACTTGTTGTCATTCTTGTTGCGCACATTAGTAACAAACTTGGACTTCTTCCTCAGTTTCATTGGTAGGGAAATGTAGAAGGAGGCTTTGAATGGATCGTAATTTCCAACCCTTACCTGGAGCTCGTTAACGGTTTTGATGACCGAACCGCTGCCCCGTTCCGTAAAGACATCAATGGAGTCATGGATCTTCTGGTGTGCCTCTTCAAACAACTTTGGTACATCATGACCACTCGGAGCATTTACGTAGAGGCTCCAGAACCAGGCATTGAACTGTTCCCTACCTGTGCGAAACATCACGGTTAAGCAGAGTTGAAACTTGCAAGACACGAGTCTGGTCAGACACGCGATCAGCAATTGGACGATGGCGGGCTTGAGGATGATCATCAAGTGAATGGGATCCTCTAGGAGGGAGCGGTAACCATCGTCACGCTGGAAATTATTTGTGTAGTTACGGAAACTACCATCAAATGCTTCTTCTATCGTTGGAGCCTCCACACAGCAGTCGCTGCACCCAGTCTCTTCACATATGGAATGGCACAGGACTTGACTAAAATCCTCTGCTGGGTCTTCATGGTGATGATATTCTGACAGATGATTGATGAGTTGTAGCTGGGAAGTAAACACCTCGGCATATTAAGCTCATGTAAAAGAAGACTTGGTATTTTATACTCTTGGTACTCTTGGCTGGAGCTTCTTTTACACGTATTAATGCGACGCTGATGGCTTACATGTCTTTTTCTAATATCTGTTCCTTTAGGGCTTTAAGTTTTTTAATATTAATATCTATTATTTTTTTTCTTGTTTTAGCAAGAATAACACATAAAAGAATACTGTAATCACCTTAAAATAACTGTTATAAGAGAGCATGTTTAATTCTCAATTTTAAGAACTACAAACATAGAAAATCGGTTCTTTGGTTCGATCTTTACGTCAGAGCAAAATTTTCCCACGAAGAAGAACAACAATAATTGTAGTCACATTAACATAGCGTTCAAAAGGCCATAAACCTTCTTCATACCTATGTTTTAAGCTATAAAACTTGAGCATCGGTTCGTTGGTTCTAATTTAAGGTGTAGTACAGCTGTTACGGGCCAGAATTTGGGCTAATTATGAACATCGAGCTAAAAGCCATGAAATTTGATACACAACCCAATTCTTAGCTAATAAATCGAGCCAGCTATGGAATCTCTCGGGATAGCCCCTAAGGCCCCTTCCTGTCCCTCTATCACACTCACCTGTACTACTATGAAGTTTAGTACACCAATCATTCCTAGTAGTAAAAATTTAACCAGCCATGGATCCCCATGAAATACCATCAAAGCCTCCCTCAGAATCCCCCCTCCTGTCCACCCCATGAAGCATCAATGACCAACAAATTTTTCTTTTCCTGCTAAAACGTGAATTGGTACACAAGTCATTCATAGCAGTACAAATCGAAGTAGAATTTGTTGATCATCAACCTCATGGCGAAGACACAGGGGCGCACTGGGGGTGGGTGTATATCATGAGGTTCCATACGTAGTTCGATTTCCACTGCTACAATGCATGTTTTTAGCACGTTCAGCAAGATTTTGTTGTCATTGATGCTTCATCGTGTGCACAGGATGGGGAGGGGAGGGATGCTTGCTGAGTCTTTGATGGTATTTCATGGGAATCCATGGCTGGTTCAATTTCTACTACTAAGAATGATTGGTGTACCAAAATGCATGCTTTCAGTACGATCAACAAGAAATTTTCGAGTATCAACCTCATGGAGCAGGAATAGGAGGAAGCAATGAGGGCCTTCAACGATTTCTCAGAAGTTCCATAGCTAGTTAGATTTCTTCTACTAACAATGACTTGTGTGCCAAATTTCATTCTTTTAGCACTATCTGCAAGAATTTGTTGGTCAGGCTTCAAGAAGGAAGACGGGGGAGGGAACGTTGTGGTGCCTTGTAGATTACCTTGATGAGGTTCCATAGATAGTTCAATTTGTACTACTATGAATGACTTGTGTACTACAAGTCAAGCATTTTGTCCGATCTGCAATCATTTGTTGATCACACATCAGATAGGGTTCACAGGGGAGCGCTAGCGGGCCACTTGGAATATTTCGTGGGGGTTCCATACTTGGTTTGATTTGTAATGCTGAGAATAACTTGTGTGCCAAGTTTCGTGCTTTTAGCTCGATCTGTAAGAATTGTTGGTCAAACCTCTATGAGGGGAGCACAGGAGGGCGCTTTGGGAGTACCATGGGTTGATCGACTTCTACTGCTAAGAATGACTTGTGTACCAAATTTCAAGCTTTTAGCAAAAATGTGTGGGTCTAACCTCATTGAGGGGGCACAGGGGGTGCTGGGGCCCCTTTAAGGATATTTCATGGGAATTCCATGGTTGACTCGATTTATGCTGCTAAGAATGACTTGTGCACCAAATTTCATATTTTTAGCTTGATCTGTAAGAATTTGTTGCCCAAGCCCCTGGGAGGGGGCACAGGAGTAGGGGTGGATGCTGGGGAGCGGGGAAAGTGCTGAAGGCACTTGGGGGTATTTCATGGTGATCCATGGCTGGTTCAATTTTTACTGTTAAGAAAGACCTGTTTACCAAATTTCATGTTCTTTGCTCGTTTTGCAAGAATTTGTTACTCAATTTAATGATTTCTGCCCACTGCTCTACAGTAATAATTGCTGTGCCGACGAGAATACTGCAGTCATATCAAAATCGTGTTCAAAGGGCCCTGATCGGTGTTAATACCTACATTTTAAGCTATACAAATTGAAAATCTTTTCATGGATTCGATCTCTACGTCAGAGCAAAAGTTCTAGTCCATTTGGCTTTACGTGTCAAGAATATTGTGGTTACATTAAAATAACCGGTGAAAGGTAGTAGGCCTTGTCCATGCCTACGTTTTAAGCGATAGAAATTGAAAATCGGTTCAATGGTTCAATTTCCAGGTGAGCCCAAAGAGTCGTAACAACATCATTAATGATTTCTGCCCAGTACTCTACAATAATAATTGCTCTGCCGACGAGAATACTAGGTTCACATCAAAATCGTGTTCAAAGGCCCTGGGTGGTGTTAATACCTACATTTTCAGTTATACAAATTGAAAATCGGTTCGACGTCTATGTGAGAGCAAACGTTCTAGCCCATTTGGCTTTCCGTGTCAAGAATATTGTAGTTACATTTAAATAGCCCACAAAAGGCCTTTGGCCTTGTCCATACCTACGTTTTAAGCTATAGAACTGGAAAATCGGTTCAGTGGTTCAATCACCAGGTGAGCCCAAAGAGTCACAACGACAACATTAATGATTTCTGCCCAGTGTTCCACAATAATAATTGCTCTGCCGACGAGAATACTGCGTTCACATCAAAGTTTGACGTTTAACATGGAAGTTCATGCTGAGGCTTACATAAGGCTTACATGATGTAATGTCAATAAATAGAGCCGTCGCAAAAATCAATGAAAGTCCGAACGTTGTGATTACAATCCATCAATATCTATAAATAAATTATGACTCATCGCGAAATGATGTGCATTAGCTCAGGATGCGTTAACACCTTAAAATCATCATATCTTCTAAACCATCGATCGCAGGGCAAAATGGTTCCACCCGCCCCTAAGCCCCCTCCCCCAAAAAAATTCCCTCCTAAGCCTCATGGGCCCATGCCCCATTTTGGTTCCTCTTCCCCAATTTTGGGTTAATAACTCCCCCTTTTGGCAATGTGCCCAAAAATTTTTTTGGTAGAAAATACATGGATTTTGGTAGAATATACAAGATTTGGCAATGTGCCAGCTGATGACAGAAAATATAAAGGTTATGGTAGAAAAAACAAATGTGTATTATGTGCCAGCTTGCTGGCAGAAAATACATGATTTTGGCAATGGGTCAGCTGCCAGACATGATCAAAGTTCGGGACATGTAAGCTCACTGAATTTTATGCATATTCAACAAAAATAGAGTAGAATGAAGTCCATGGGATAAAGGATAGAAATTTTTTTTATAAACCAAGTTTAAATTCAATGGTCTCGTTTTTTTAATGGTTCATGGCTGTAAGTTACCAGCGACACAGCTCATTTGGTTTACTCATACTCAGTTTTACCTTTGCTTTCATCGCCTTCTGGACTAATGCAGTGGCGAGCCTTTCCGTCCAATCACGCGTTGAATCATTTTTCACGAGTTTGGCCACGTTTGCCAGATTTCTGTCCGCCCAATGTCTTTGGTTCAAATCTTCCGTCCTACTGTAAGCAATATCGTGATTTTTACAGGTTTCGTCCAGATTGTTTTTCTAATTTATTGCCCGGTCCGCAGTATTGATAACCGGGTAAATGCATTTGAAAGGGTAACAAGTAAATGGCTTTGTTTAATAGACCTTCCCCTTCTTTTCTACGAACAAAATAACGTTTTTTCCCGCCACACTTTTTAAATCGCGTTAGCGCAAGTGTTCTATTGTTCGGTAATATTTTGTAAGTTGGTACATTCAGGTTGGCTGTGGTTAGGCAGTATTTCAAAGTATTCATCTATTTTTTCCTCATCGTTTTCGGGCATCAGTCTTTGCAAATTTTACATTCACGCTGTCTACTCTTCTTATTACTCAACCACTTCCCACTCCATCGAACAAATCAATCAAATTTTCAATTTTTGACCTGGCCTCATTCACTACACGTGGTTCATCCTGACCTTCGAATACGTTGGTAAACTTGGACCTAAACCCAAACTCCTTTTCGTCATCCTCCTTTCCGAATATAATCCCCAAACATAATTTATACTTGAAGGCATGCATCTGCTTAACCCACTTCGACAGCAATTTCGTTAATGGAATTCTCAATGCGTGAAGAAGACACACTGGATCAATCACAAACTCCCCATTCAATTGTTGCTGAATATCTGAAATTGTCCTTCCCACATTGTTCTAACAAAAGGGGGATCGAGTCGTTCCGTGTTGGCTAGTTGCATTAATGCGTCTCTAAAGTCGTTGGCAAATTCGTGACAACGCAGGAAATAGTGAGCCACATTTAAGTGTGCATCCAAGCTGTCACGTTCATTAACCGTTTGCGTGGAAAACGTGCAGGTATCTGTTTTCATCGTCCTCTTTTTTTAAGTTAAAAAAAA
>JAHWFP010017239.1:10393-21955 GCA_023313725.1 Lithobius niger | reverse complement strand
TTCAGTCACGTATCTGAGGAAATGTTTGCGCTGATTGAGTGAGCGAACCGAACGAATATCACTGTAGAAACAGCACTTTTTCCTAAATACAAGTAGTAAGTAATCGGCTAAATATTTACTCAGTAGTGGAAATGGACGACTCTTAAATAAAAGCTCATCGGCCCCAACACAAAATAGCCAACAGGTAGATACGTAATGCTCACATTACAATTATTCTGGGATAACGTTAATACAGGAACCGTCAATTTATAGTCCAAATAGTTTGGTTATGAGTTGAAGCATTAGGAAAACTGCACATCTGATCTTTTTGGATGTCAGATCCGTCGGAGTTTCAACAAGAAATATCCACACGAGTCGATCCAACAGAATCATGCTGAATACAGGCGTTACAAGGGATGATACTTACAGATGAATAGTGACAAAGTACGTAGACTCCTAAACCTTTTTTAAAGAGGTGTAGCAGTAAGGAATCTCCTTGAGCGAAGCGAGACTACGCCAACGGAGCGAGCGAAGCGAGCGATGTGGCTATTTCTTGTAAATAAATATACGGATTATCTTAAATTGTTACTCCCCTATTAACGTGGCTATGCTATACATTTTTGCAACTAATTACTGTATAATGTGGTCAAGTAAGCATTTACTACTCTTTACTACCGTGAGTGAGCTCATAGTTCACAAATCTTGCAGTCGGCGAAATGGGAATATGTCTTGAGGGCAATTCGGCTAACTGGGAACCGGCGAAACGTGGGTGGCGTTACTCCTAAATGACGTCGATTACAGGCAAGTGAACAGGATGCCATATCTGTTCTGTACTGTATTCGAAAAAAATAAGGGTTATTCCAGCTTGGAATTCGCTGAGTGAAGAGGCAGCTTCGGTAACTTCGGAGTACATATTTAGAAAATTATAGGCAAACATTGTTTGAAGATATTCCTTTTACGGCCGAAAGGCGTGTAATGTTGTCATCTCTTACTTGCTGGCTTGTTCGTAATTGCCTAAAAACTGTAATTAGGGCAAGTTACGGCGTTCTATTCGAACTCTCGAAAGATACACGTGCAAGGCATGGATCGCTGGTCTTTGGCAACTTTTCACCACGGGCGTGATACGTGCGTTCGTTTTGGTCGAAAGTGTTTCCTTATTTTGGCGCGAACCAGCCCCTAAATGAAGAAGGTTTGGCGCCAAAAGTAATCATTCCCATACAAGAACGCAACAAGGACAGAACTATTTGCACGAACTGTCTTGTTGGACAATTTCTCGATTCATGTGCGGATAGTTAAAATGTTTATTTTTGTAAATCCATAATGTCGAAGGCTGAAGTTAAGAAGTTTTGAATTTAACAAATCCGCAGTGAACCCTTGAATTTACAGGCATTAGCCTTTCTATTAAACTGGGCGGGTTGTCAGTGGTCAACTGTGTGACCCTTTCTTGGCCCATTTGTCGGTAGTGGCAAATAAAGTGTCATCTTTATAGAAGGAAAGCCGGCTAAAAGGAAAGCCTAAAGGAAAGCCTAAAGGAAAACCACTTCTCCCCTCCTCGCGCCCGCATTGAAATGCACTCTCCCACTCTACCTGCACCCAAAACGGAGCCAGGCATGAGTGGTCGATCAATCTGACAAGTCGTCGGGAAAATGTCCCGGGAAATGTGACCGGCCCCGTGCATAGCACGGACTTCCTCTAGTATTATAATAATAATTAGTATTATTATAAGTTGTGCTTCTTGTGTAGACCTTGCAGCCAAAAAACGTAAAACGTGACCGTACCCACACTGCACGGCAGACAAGCCGAGACCAAATCTTCCATGTTGACGGACTAAGGTTTTTAGTAGTCCAGACATGATTAGGCAAAATACGTTGCCGCAATACCGTTTTTTTGCATGTTTCTGTCTGAAGCTACACTGAAACTGGTTTCTCAAATAAAACACCCATCCTCACTTAACCTAACCGAAAACAACATTAAAAACATGCCTAACTAACTACAGGCGAAGCAGACTGCTTGACTAAACATGCTAAGACATGTACGACACATGTGCTGTGATAATTTGGTCTGCAGTGGAGCACGAATCAGAAGTGTAGCCTAACTGATAAAGATGGCGATTGTTTTTTTCCCTGGACTAAAGCATGTATTCCCAAATGGCTGTAACCAGGAAACAAGGAGTCATTACTTTTAACTAATTCACTGTACTGAGTTTGACAAGTTACATGAGTATCTCGATCTTTTAAATAGTATCTATAATACTGAAATAAAAATTCGACCCTTACATATATCTGTACACCATCTGATATTTGCCGAATGAATTATCTTGTGAAAACCAGTCGTATTGAAGGGCAATTACATCCATTTTGACATGCATGTTTGACTTTTGGATCACTTACACAATAACTAAACACAAGAATTCCGGTAAGAATACGTTACTTACGTCCGATATAACAATTTAATTACTGCATCACCAAAACACGACACGGAGATCGCCATTGTTTTGCTGGAACGCTCAGAAATTAATGCAGACAGATGTCACTTATCGATTTCGACTCGCAGCCGATTGAGATAGCTGTATTGACTGTGAGGAGCTCAAGCGTCTGACGGCCTTAGCTGGCCACTATACTGCCGGCCAGCTAAGGCCGCCAGACGCTTGAGCTCCTCACAGTCAATACAGCTATCTCAATCGGCTGCGAGTCGAAATCGAAGAGATCCGTCTGTCGGCATTAATTTCTATGCGTTCCAGCAAAACAATGGCGACCTCCGTGTCGTGTTTTGGTGATGCAGCAATTAAATTGTTATATCGGACGTACGTAACGTATTCTTACCGCAATTCTTGTGTTTAGTTTATTGTGTAAGTGATCCAAAAGTCAAACATGCATGTCAAAATGGATGTAATTGCCCTTTAAAATTTCCTTGTAAGCTGGATTCATTTTTGCATTGCAAAAATTCATCGAGTGCATCTTTCTTCCCAACGTACCCTGGGTCAAAGACGCTCCTTGATCCTATGGAATTCTTTTATACGTATGATTTGGCTCAGTGGAATATATTTGACCAGATGTCTATAGTGACAACCCTGTTGTCCATTGCATGCATTTTCTTTTGGATGAAGCCTGTTATATAGCCTGTTTAAAGACTCATAATTCAGTTAACCTAAAACGGTTTTATTATTATTATTTTCTCATGTTATGGGCGTTGGAAGGTTTCACGGTAAACAACAGCTACAGTGTCAGACATTAGAAAACAGATTGTCCAATAACTCTCTGCATTAATTAAAATGCAAAAATTGCTTATTTCCAACGTAGCTTTCCGACAAGTTCTTTGTATAATTTCTTTGAAAAAAAAATAACTATTGTCGATGGCGGTTAAGGAGGAATCCGCATATTCTCGTATGCTTGAAGGTGAAAGCAAGTAAGGCATTAACGGTGTCCTGGGAGCATGTATCTTAGCTCATGGCTTTAATGGGCGTCCTAGAAGCATGCATCTTAGCTTATAGCTTTAATGGGCGTCCTAGGAGCATGTATCTTAACTTATGGCTTTAATGGGCGTCCTGGGAGCATGTCTCTTAGCTTATGGCTTTAATGGGTGTCCTAGGAGCATGTATCTTAGCTTTTGGCTTTAATGGGAGTCCTGGGACCATGCATCTTAGCTATGGCTTTAATGGGCGTCCTATGAGCATGTATCTTAGCTTATGGCTTTAATGGCCGTCCTAGGAGCACGTTTTTTAGGTTATGGCTTTAATGGGTGTCCTGAGAGCATGTTGTTTTCAACTGACAGCTTTAATGGGCATCCTGAGATCATGTTTTTTAGCTTATGGCTTTAATGGGCGTCCAGAGAGCTTGTTTGTTTTTAGCTTATGGCTTTAATGGACGTCCTGAGAGCATGCTTTTAGCTTATGGCTTTAATGGATGGCATGAGTGCATGTTTCTTAATCCGATGGCTTTTATAGGCATCTTGAGAGCATGTTTCTTACGCCCATGGCTTTCATGGGTTTCCTGAAAGCATGTTTCTTAAGGTTTATGACTTTAACAGGCCCAACGAGCATGTTTCTTAAACTTATAGCAATGACTGGCATCCTGAGAGCATGTTTCTTAAGTTGATGGTTTTGACGGGCCCACTGAGAGCGTGTTTCTGGAAACCCTGGCTTCATTGGTGGTTGATCCCTAGTTTCATCCCAATCAGATAAGTGAATTGAAAGACTTCGCCTGGACATACAAAGTGTTGCAAAGTCAAGAAAGAGTTGCAAAACTTTATGCCATGCGAGTGCTGCTTAGCCGTCACGCAAGTGTCATTGCTTTGAATGGCAGCAAAGCTTTACCGCGCCGATTTGTCAGTGTTGTCGAAGTAAATCGTGCATGGCATGCTACATGCCTCATGCACTCATGCTACATGCCTCATGCCTCATGCCTCATGCCACATGCTACATGCCATGCTACATGCTACATGACTCAAAACAGAACAAGAAATTATCTAAAGAAGTGATAGCTGTGATGAAAGAGGGTGAAATGTAATAGTTACACCACCGCTGGTGAACTGTATTGGATTTATCGTCCGATGGGCGATATCCCACACATGGCCAATCCGCGAAAACTACATCAAGATGACATCGAGCCGAAGGCCAAGACGCCATCGAGATGTAGTTCGAGCGGATTGGCCATGTAAGGGATAGCACCCATCGACTCATACATCTGATACAGTTCGCCCCGGCTGGTATAACTAATTTATCACACAGTCCCTAACTTTCGAAAGGGAAAATAAAATGGCTGGTGTAAATGGAAAGTTTGCCTTCATAGCTGTGTTGTTTATGCAAACTTTGTTTCGTTACGTTTGCATAATTTTGCATTGATGCAGTCAGGTTTGAGGACGATACTATTTGAGCGGGCAGTGTTTTGTGTCTTGAGGGTGTATTTAAAAAATAAAGGTGTAGGAGAAACGCTTTTTTGTTAATTCAATGGACTGATGTCTATTATCGTGTTGCACATCACGGAAACTTCATCATGTAAAAATTACGTCACTTACCTCACAGTTACGTCAAGTGAATTACCCCACGTTACTATGCATGGAATCATACCATGAATTTCATGCACTGGACAGTGTGGTGATATCGGATTCATCGCTGATCATTTTTAGCATTGTAAAAGTTAGGGACCGCACGTTAAGTGTCAATACCAAAAGATGGATCACCATACCTCTTAATTTTTTGTACAAACAAACTAATGATAATAAACTAAATAATATTGTTGTATACGTACACATCGAGTTCTACAGCATCAGGTCTTGAGAGTACTTCACGGAGTGATGGCCCTCCGCTGCGTGCTCTTTGCAGCAAAACGGGAAGATGTTCGATGTTCTGCAGCAAGGGACGAGCATCTGTAAAATAACGGAATAAATACGAAACGGTGAGAGCATGTAGGTATGTTGTGCTTGCTTCTCGAAAGTCAGAGCTCGGTATAGTGAGTAAGAAACTTAAAGCAGGCAAGGCATCAATCAAACTTCTCCCCACTCCTCCAGTAGGTCAATTGTGGCTATTTTGAAATGCTCCACCCTTCCCTCTGACCTCATGAAGGTCAATTGTGGCTATTTTGAAATGCTCCACTCTTCCCTCTGACCTCACGAAGGTCAACTGGTGGCATCAGGGAAAAAATATGTTTTTGTCCCAAATGAAGTAGGGAGGGTGTTGTTATATTACCTATTTATTTGTTTGTTATTGATGGTTAGATCATCATCTTGTTTGGCTGGTTTTTGTTTTTCTCAGGAAGGAAGAAAGGAAGTTGCCCCTGAAATGAGGGAAGTAGGTCGCGTGATGCAGCTCACCCGACAGATGAGGATGGGGGAGATAATAAGAATGGAAATTGATGGAAGGAGGAGAGAAAATCGGCATTAGTCCTAAGAGATGGGTTTTGCAGGCAAACAAAGAGAAGGTGACCTGCTCACTTTAAGAAAGATGTTTCATTTTACACTATGTAAGGATGAGAAAAGAGCAGAAAAGAGCACTTTTGACGTTCCACAGCCCCCTGTATGTGATCTTTACGAGCGCTCTAAATAGAACTGCTAGTCTGCTACTACGCGTGAAGTGTGCTGTAGAAACGATAAAAGGAACGACCGCGTTGTTTCAAAGCAAGTGAAATTGACAATAATAATGGTTTTTTTTTTTATCATCAGTAATTATATTTTGAATTCTTCATAAATATTCTTCAAAAAATAATAGCAAGCTTTGTATGAAAAATGGCTTCATGTAGTACTCGGGGTCACTAGCCTTATAGATCAGGCGCCCTTACCACTGCTACTAAAAACCGCCTTATCGATCCCAACAAAAAAAAAAAACGCGAACATTTCCGGAAATATTTTAGGTAGAAATTTAACTGTAAAATTTTTGAATTGCATGCACCAGTAAAGCTCCCGTCATGAAATTTAAAACAAATCACAACAAAATCGTTATCGCCTCCCAGATAAATGTATACACAATGTATAAATGGATAAATGTATAAAAGTAACAGATAAATGTATACACAAACAAATAGAGAGACAGACACACAATTCAGTCGAGTATTGGACCTCGCTTGCTTGCTCAAGGATTCCTTTAGGGTTTGCTGCGTTAGGGGGGGGGGAAGTGAGGCTTAATGGCGCGTCGACAGATTGGTCATTAGCGCCAACCTCAGTCACAGTGCAGTGGTCCGGGTGCTGCGTTAGGGTCGGCCAACACTGTGAGAGTGTTGGCAAGTATCCAATGGTGAGAACTCACACGAGTGATGTGGGATTGGGAACTAGCACAATTATTTATATCTCTATACCACACGCCATGGATGTTTGCTGTGACGTGCATATCACGCGACTGGGCTAGTCCAATCAGACGGCCAAACAGCCGTTGTTCTCGTTCGTCATTGGCTAACTCATGGTCACGTCACGGCAAACAGCCAATGCGCGTGGTTTTAGCTTGAAACTAATCCATTTAAGGGTGGCATGTGCTTGGTAAGTGGTATGCACCTGTGGTAGGTTTAATGTTGGCTAGCTAAAATCCATACCTAATGTACAGGGTGTCAGAAAATGATTTGACTAATCAGAAAATTTAATTTAAAAAAAAGTCAGTGGGTGCTGACAGAGACAAGTGAATGCTAACAGAAACAGGTGAACATTCTGTGATCCCACAACTTGAAAACAAGCAACCAAGAGTTATATTTAAACAAGGTTGTGATCCGTCCATCCCGGAACAGGCCTATCCTTACAAATCCAACAAACAGAAAATTCTCTGTCTAGTGTATTTTGAACCTGTAGTAGTCTCCAGTGTGGCGAAGCACCCTCACGTTGAAAAAAAACTGTGGGTTGCATGTTTTCTAGTTGTGGGATCACGAATTGTTGAAGCAAGTCTTGAACTGTCATTAAACAGCTATGGGCGACTTTGATTCGGCAAACCATATACAACGCACTGTGTTTTTTCTATGGGGGGACGCCATTTTGGATTCTACCACGACTGAATTGCCTTCTGTATGATGGTAAGTACGACACTACCAAAAAAAACCTTTTTGAGTCAATCTACGAAGAGGTGAAAACTGCTTGTTATTATTTGCACCCACTAATCTTTTATTAAATTTTCTTATCAGTCAAATCAATGTCGGACACCCTGCACTATATAGATGTTATATATATATAAGACCTACGTACACCTTGTTGGCTCATGGAAGGTGACGCAAGTCAGCCCCTATCCGTGTTAATGGTTTCGCCTGGTGACATGACCAGGTCGTGTGCATATACCAAATAACCAATGTAATAAAAGAGGATGATTCCTTTTCAACATGCCACATTTACTCCAAAATCTCGAACTGGCTAGTTACTCCCTGAGGCACCTAAATCTTTAATGTAGTAAAATGCATTACAAAATGCAATGATTTTAAAACCTGCAGTTTTGGGGCGACACCAGTTGTGCTTGTTTTAAAGCCCAATGAGGATGCACTCGTAGTCGGTGACTATTTGATTACAGGTAACCCAGAGTAGGTCGCAGAACACCATCGTACACCTCAAGCTTGAAGACTTGTATAGTGAGCTGGCTGACTACGACAAATTCGCGCTCATTGATTTGTCAGACGCATTCTTCCATATAGAACTGCATGAAGACTCTAACCCATTCCTTACAATAAACACCTGTAGAGGATAATTTCGGTGGCAAAGGGTTCCTTTAGGCCTAACTAGTGCTCCTGGAATTTTTCAGTAACGCGTGAAAGCTCTTCTTTACAAAATTTCTGGGACTCACCCTTTTTATGATGACATACTAGTATCTGGAAAGGGGAAGGAGCACGATGCAACAACGTGCACAGTATTGTCCTACCTGCAGACAGGCGGTGTGAAAGTTAGAAGCGACAGAGATTACCCAGAACCGTCTCAAGGGCCCGCGAGCAACGCGACCGTGTAGAGCCACCGAATTAAAAAGCCCCCACGATGGAGCGGGATCACTCATCTTACCATAGTGAGAAGGCAGATTATCACATTTTACTGTAAGTGAGAATCTCTGGTAGTGCTTTGAAAGTTCAGGACTGATGTGGTTCGAATGGTCGAAGCGTTGTACGATCCGAAACCGAAACTAGTGGTACTTGGGCCTGGCATTTTCGTCGGTAGGAAGCAGTCTGACAGGAAATGAAAAAGACGAAATGGATGTTCCTTTCTTGTTACCCCCCTCCCCACCTTTTTTTTTTCTTCTTTACTTTTCTTTTTATTTTCTTTTACTTTTCTTTCACCCTTTCGAAAGTATGTTTTATTCTTTCTTTAGTTGGTTCTTGTTTGCTGTTAGGCTTAGTAACTGTTTTGTTTGCAGTTTTTTTTTCCGGTTTCGTGGCTATAATTTATCATTTTTGCTACTTTATTTACTGTTTTTGTGGTTCACTTTCTTATGGTGATAAAAGAAAAAGTGAAATGGATATTGGCTTGGCCTGTATAAATACTAGCATCGTACCCGGCTTCGCCCGGGGGTTTTCTTTCGCCCGTGGTTTGGTTTGGCCCGTGGTTGTTTCCCAGTTTTGGGTCGGTGTTGCGTGAACATTAACTGTTACTGGGTATTTTTCTTCCTGTAAGTTTCCCTTTTCCTCCCATCTTCTCCCACCCCTTTCATCCCATCATCTCCCTGCCCTCACCCTCCCCTCTCCCCCCTTCCTATCCTGTTACCCAGACGGACGGACTGCCCCTCTCCCTGTTTATCGTTTTGGCTTGTGACGTCATTTATCTCCGTTGCCTGAACGTTGAGTGAGCTTGGTTGTTATTTGCGATGTAGTTGTTCAGTTACTGGGTAATCATATGCTTGTTGGTCAAAGACGCAATGCCCTCCACACGGGTCAAATAGTCATAGCAATGCCCTCCAATAGTCATACTACAGGGCCCCCGGGTTTTTGTTTGGGCCCCCCCCCCCCCCCCCCCAATGTCTTTATTTTCTTAAGAGCAGGGCTAACAGAAGCACTGTGCCACACATGGGCGTTCCCCACAAAAGGAACCTCCAACTCGTAGACGCACTGCCCCACACACTGATATTTGCCATTCAGGCCCTCCACGTCACTCTGAATTTATAGCTTTGGCTTGCGCAATCCGTACCGTGTGAAAACTAACTATCCTTTGTGCATGACGTCATTTAAGACATACCTCTGCGATGACCACGCAGATCCAATTGTTATTCGAGGCAACAATGTGCTAAATTCAACTTCTCTTCAAGGCAACAACGTACCACTTTCAACTTCTAGCCAAAGAATTGACACACTCACCCGTTTTCATTGTAGGGTTTCTCCTTCCGAGGGTCGTCGTTGCTTCATTTCTGCTATGAGACTGTGGTTTATAATGTAAGATGATTGTTTAATGATCTAAAACAAAACCCACAAGGGTGAAAGAACCCGCCAAGTTTCAGCCAATCAAAGTAGTGATATCAGAGCCTAAAAGGCTGCCACCAAGTAACTACATTAGTTGACAAGCTAATCCTACCGAGTATTAGATCAAAGGTTAAATCAAAAACCTGACCATTGCTACTTTCGGTAGCAATGGTAAAGTTTTTGATTTAACGTGTGAAGTAGTCGGTGGGATTAGATCGGCAACTAATGTAGTAACTTGGTGGCAGCCTTATTGGCTCTGATATCACTACTTTGATTGGCTGAAACTTGGCGGGTTCTTTCACCCTTGTGGCTTTTGTTTTAGATATCACTTCTTTTGTAGTTTTTTTTTATGGCGTCTTATTTTTGCCACTGCCCATTCATCTACTATCCGGGCAAGTTTGGTCGAAAAATATTGAATACGAACGGAGTTATTGATTTTTTTTTTTAGTTTTGCTGGAGTGAGGACTTCAATCATATAAATTAAAGCGTTTGCTGATTTATTTCCATTCAACCAACAGTAAGTAGCGCGGACTGCAAATTTGTTAAGAACTTAGTGGCCCGAAGCCATACGCCCTACTACAAACAAGTAACGCGTGCATTTTATCAACAATGTTGTGTTGCCGATTATTTCTGGCAGTCCGTTTGCATTGTTACTCGTTAACACTAATAACGAGTAATGCTTATTTTGATCACCGGCGGAGTTTTGGCAACATACCGAAAAATAGCATTACAAATTACTGCAATCTATTTATTTAATGGCCCCCAAACGTCAAACGTTAAAAGGCACGTATTGCAGTTAAAAGAGTGTTGAATACCCAATTTCATTCGTATCTGTCGCATAATTTATTTTATATGAGCGGAATTAGTGGTCAGTAGTCAGTAGTAAGTAGTCAGTAGTCAGTAGTCAGTATATAGTAGTCAGTTGAAATCAACGATCTTCACGTACTTTTACGACATTGATACAGTAAATTGCGTCTTTGTTCACGTGTATTATGCACGTGATTGAAATACAACTATTGCTTGTCAGGGCACAAAGGCTGCCCCTTTCCAACAATTTTCAAGCTGTTTCGCCGCATAGGTATTTATCCTTGCCATCGTGAAATACGCTCAGCTCTGGTTTCTGTTAAAGTACCAAAAGCTAGTGGCCATGCAACAACAATGCAGGAATTAAACAACGACTTTCTTACAATGAAGTTACAATGAAGTGTGACAATTATTGAACTTGGCGGGCGGACCACTAGCGTGGTCCTTGATTCGAATCGAACACGAATGAAAAGATCGGAAAGAAAATGCTTTTAATGCTACCCGTATGACCCTGGGGGCCCCAGTTACTGAATCCCGCCCCAAATTTTCTTGAGCCGGCCCTGATATTGTCTGAACTGCACACAGTCAGAATATCTTTCAAATGGATAAAAATGATATTTCCAACTTGTCTGAAGTCTAGGATGCTGTTTGACGAGTGCCTTACCCTACTAACATTAATGAATTGAAGACTTACTTAGGGATTTTAAACCAGTATAAGAAATTTGTGCCAAACTTATATTCTATACCGAGTCAACTGAATAAGCTTTTTAGTCCAAAACATCACTGATGTGAGATAAAAGAATGTTCAGAAGCTGTGACTAACTCTCGTGAAGCATTTTTGAAGTTTAATGTCTTGTTAACTATGACCCAAACCTTCCACTAAAATTAGTCTGTGTGGGCCCCCCCCCCGAAATATGGTTAGCGGTGGTCTTTGGAGTCAAGAAAT
>JAHWFP010017239.1:0-10293 GCA_023313725.1 Lithobius niger | reverse complement strand
CTGGTGAAGATAGGCCCATTGCTTTTGCGTTCCGTAGTTAAGTGGAGGAGTCGTATACTCCATTTGATAGGGAGCCATTAGAGGTGGTCTTTGGAGTCAAGAAATTCCACCAATTCTTGTACGTCCTTCGCTTTGTCCTTCAAACAGGCCAGAAGAAGTGGCTGTGGATTTTTGACAACACAGTAGGCATTCCAGTAATGGCAGCTTTGCGCGTTCAGTGCTGGGCTATATTCCTGAATGGTTACCAATTTGATATGCATTGTACCCCGGCAAGGCTAATCTAACAACTGACTGTTTTTCATGGATGCCTTGAAAAATGAAGCATCAAACATGGTTGACCCCCACAACTGTTATGAATTTTGAGGACATACAATACTTGCCCATCTTGGGAATATGCTTGGGAATATCCAGTGGCCGTATCTGTGATGCTATTTCTGTGAGATGATGCTGTTTCTGTGAGATGATGCTGTTTCTGTGAGATGATGCTGTTTCTGTGAGATGATGCTATTTCTGTGAGATGATGCTGTTTCTGTGAGGTGATGCTGTTTCTGTGAGATCGCACGTGAATTTTGAGATGAGATTAACGGTGTTAATAATGTAAATTATTTGAGATTCTAACCCAATGCCTCTCGCAGGTTCTCATCTTGGATATCCGACTCAACTTAGTAGCATGGGAATTCACTCTTCAGATTTGACCCTGAACCAGCAACGTACCAGACACACCAATTTGAATATTTGCCTCATTATTTTCGTACCTCCTCAGTAACTCACCACCCCCTCCACAATCCCCAGAAAATATATACTCACCGTCCACGAGAGATCCTTCAGCTGCGACAAAGGCCAAGGTAACAAGTAAAACAGCTGCAATGATCTTCATCTTGCTTTCTAAATATAAAGAAACAAATAACAAAGCTGTCCATTATCGTAATTTTTTTTTAAGTTTATTAAATTTTTTACGAAGCAGATGTCTGGACATTTATAGCTTGACTTTTACACTCTGTCTATGTATAACTGTCTTTCCAGGTGAATTCTTTGAAACCGATTGTGATCAAATTTGGTATGCACTTAGGCTATGTGGGGTCAGGGTGCCTGAAATTCTTAGCCTTTCCTGGCAAGGGAACATGGAATTCTTAATGTATCGTCCGTCATGTTAACTCTTGACCAGCACTGCTCTGACCAGCACTGCTCTTGACGAGCACTGTGCTTACGGTGTTGACTCTATTTGGAGTTAAGTTTTGGTTCCGATTATTAAAAAAATCTACTTAGAAAGTATTGACGCAGGATAGCTACAGCATGTCCAGCATAAATACAACTTACGTAAGATTTTAGAAGACTTTTGAGGAAGCTAAAGTGTAAAATCTGTTTTGTATAGCTTTTCGTGCAGCTGGGTTTGGCAAGATAGTGATAATAGGTGATGATTAATTTCTTACCTTTTTTCAGTGATGTCATTTAGCTGAAGTATTTATGTAGGTTCAGCGACCTCTTTTAGTTTCAGTGATGAGTCTAACGGTTGAATACAGTAGTAAGGTATCACGTGAACTAACCGCTAAAGCAACATTGTAGTATCACGGCATTTATCCTTACCGCAAAAGAAAAGCTCATTCGCGTTCCTTCGGTGTTTTGACCACGATTCAGTACACCTTACCTTTCAAATACTAAATGTGTTCGTTTTTAGTCTTCTGTACAGCCGTACCGGCTGAGAAGACTATTACAACGACTTTGTCCGTCCGTCGTCGCTTTTTTCAACTTCGCAACGGTACCAGATAGAGACGACCACTGTTTACAACGTTAGATTCAGTGTCAAAAGTTAGTTAAATAACATGGCAAATTAAAACATCGTTACCTCCATATAGCTAATAGACTTCTTCGATGTAACTAAATTAAATAATAACACTTCATCGTCGAATTGAAATCCTAAGGATTTGCATTAACGCAGCCGTAAAAACAAAGACGTTTTAGTTCGTTTAAAAGAGTCTTGTCGTATTGTTGCATGAATGAATAGGCTTACGGTCGAACCAAATTCTCCATTAGGCCTATCTGCTACTTACGAAACTAAAACTGCAGTTAAAAAAATTAGGCCTAAAAAATGAAAATTAGGTCTAAAATCATGTAACCATGGCAACGTCAAGTTGCCACGAGTCGCTGCTGGCTTTCTCAACAGCGTCTCTCCTGTCCCTTCCCTACTACCACTGATCTATATAGGTTACGGTGCGCATTACGTTGTAAAATTGTAACTCTGTGCCCGGAGGCACACCGTGTTGCAAAAATGAATAGGCTTACTGTATACAATCCAAATCTCCGTTAGTTACTACCTACGAAATTAAAGTTGTAAATTAGGCCTAAATGCTGACAATTATGCCTAAAATGTAAAATAAGCTTAAAAGCTCACACATTTTTAGCGGCCAATTCTGATGGTTACTGCTTTTAGATTATATAATAGAGATAGCCGTTGCAATGCATGATAGAGAAGTGTGCCTCACTATTGGTAGTGGCAGAACTGTACAGAAGACCGGATTCGACTAGGTAGTCGCTGTAGCCGCTTGTTATTTTCTGATTCGTGACATTATGCATACCGTTATTTTAGTAAGATGCTTAGAGGGTGTTTCAGAATAAAACCAACAAACTTTCAGGGCATACTAAGGAGGTAACGACAAGTCAAAAAGTTCTATACAACACCTATCCAAAAATACTTGGTTACCGAGATATCGCCCTATTAGACCCCAACTATTACATGATCGAGTTTAAGTCATCGCATAATTGGTTTCTGAGTCTGATTGCCCGCAAGGTGCACGCTTTATTGTGAACACCATCTTGCGTGTTTAAGACCAAATTCATTATATTAGCTCCACAAACTCAGATGCAGCACGGTGCACCAGCCTGTGACAAAACTTTGCACTGCGTTCGAAACTGCAACTACGTCTAACTCTTGCCACGAGAGTTGTCAAAAAAAATTTTTTTAACGTAATACTTATTTAAAGGATGGTATATAGGTTAATAATTTCTACACGCAATAAATGTTGCTCAAAGCTGTAAAAAACAGATCACTGATTTTGATACATGTTTTCGTAGTTGTATGAGCACAAAATGTCCAGTCCAGTACAGTGTGAACACTGCAGTATTATACCATATTAGCCAGAGGTAGACTGGTGGATGCACAGGCCAGTCGGGAAGTTGTTGAACAGGGACCAGCCACTTTGGACACGTTTTGCCCCAAGAGAAAAGTTATGTAACATCAGTTGAGTAGCTTGGTAAGTGGTGGCAGAGATGGGGCAGGGGTGTATTATATGCGCGGCGTATCTTGAGTCCTGCAAGTATTTTATGAGCGGCTACGTCTTTCTTCCTGGAGGGGGCGGCTTTACTCGACAGCCGCCATTGTTTTTTTTAACCATCTTGGATATCAACAAAGGCACTCTGCTACCAAAAACATACAATTGATTATCTGTGTTCGTTTCAGGGCAAACTCAAGATAGGCCGCGGACACTTTAGTGTATTGTCCTTTTTTGTTGTTACTATTTTTTGAAGGGGGGTTGGACGGAATGGTGGTTACCGATGTGGACTCTTGCTTTGTGAAATATGGTTTCGTTTTAAATTGTAAGACAAAGATTTACGCAGAGATTGAGAACGGGTTTGAGGGATTATGGTCCTCTAATTTTGTGGCAAAATATCAACAAACGGGCTTTTTTTTTTCTTGAATGACTCGAGGCAGTGGCACCATAGCCACTGCCAGGAAAAAAATGTCTCAGTAGGCCACACCCACCTCAGGAGGATTTTTTTTTTAAGTTATGATTTTCATGTGATGATACCTCAGTCAGTAAATTCTTCAATTATAGATCTAAGAAAGTATGATGCTGGTTAAAAATACTTTCATCAATAACAAAAAGTTAAACTAACACACTGGATGAAGTCAAATCAGATTTGCAACTGAAAGATGTGGCCCATGCCTTCCCCATCAGCACATAAAAAATGGTTTTAGTTGAGTGCACAAATCAGACTAGAAGAACATATAGGTAGTGCCACTCTTTCTCTGGCAACGGTAAACATTTGGACGAAACTAGTAGCTGCTTCCAGAGATTTACCGCCAGAGGACGCCGTCGTCAAGTAACAGGAGGCGCAAAGCATCATGGGGATGAACCTATTTAGCGTCTCTAAAACAAATTGATCACGATAAGAATACAAAATTTGTCGCTAAAAATTTATCATAATTCAGATTAGGCCATTAAAATAATTTTAAGAAAGATCAGAATTGGGTGAGCACGTATTATTTTTTTAAATCCAACATTCAAGTTTAAAACGGGTTGTCGTTATGAGTGGAGCTAAGTATAACACATGGTTTTGTGTTCCGAGAAACGTCCGAGAAGCGTTGCTCATCGGCCGTTCAGGCTGGAGCTTCTTCCGTGGTTTACGCTTAGTGTAACGAACTGTATACAGTTTGAATCGAACATAGAATAAGTTCTTCAACTTTGGATGTTGCCCACGCACGAGTATTTCCTCAATTTCCGCAGGTATTGTCGCTATTACCATGGTTACCATGGCAACGATGCCGCCATTTTTATTTCAAGTTTCGCCTCCTACGAGAACCTGACAAGTGCTACCAGAGATAGTGCTACCTTCTGGGGCCGTTTGTGGTAGCAGGTCTTAATTTCAACACATTTTTAGAAAAACGTCACTACCTACTAATCTACCCTGGTGGAAATTGTGGAGCTCTAGCGTTGTACTTTGATCTGAGGAGAGTATTGATAATTCTCGAAACGTCACCTTTTTAAGCAACTTTTTGCGCTGTTTTGTTGTGACAAGGCTATTATGTAGCGCATTGTTATTTCCGCGCTGTTTTTTAACGCACATCCGTAAAATGGGCTAAGACTATTTGCTCTATAGGGCAAACAGTATAAAGCGACAAAAACACCAGTTTTACATTGAAGCTCAGATCCAAATATCCTGTATGATTTCCCCGTATTGTATAATTTGTGTGCGCGAGTTTACCATACTCTGTAGGGCCAGGTACAAAATTTGGTTTACATTATTAAAAAAAATGGCAAAGATATTACGTACCCTAATTTTCGCTTTAACATGGGAGACGAGACAAACCATACAATGCTAATTATAATAGGTTTAAATAACCACAGAATAATTAATAAGTACCGAAGAACGTTGGTGGCTAAAACATCTACTCCATTCAAAGCTTCTTGATTTGCGCTAAATATTACAACGATAATTGAATTTTGCGCGAGCTACGCATCAGATTTTTTTTTGCAGAGAGATTTGTATAAAAATTCAGGTTTGGAGCCCCCACTTGGCTAAAGACCAGATTAGCTTTTTGACGAATTCCCAGCCGTAGCCACGGCGCCAGAAGGAGAGAGGGACAATTTTGCTAGGTAATTCCCATCGGAAATTCCTAGGTTATTTTACACGCCACAATCGACATGAGCATGAGGGTCCTTCTCTCCTCGAAAATGCCACGGGTGGCTGAGGCTGGACTCGAACCCGGGATCTCTGGCACAGGAGACGGTCATGGCAACTATCAGGCCACCTTGCCCCACGGCTAAAGACCAACAGATAATCAAAACTG
This sequence comes from Lithobius niger, assembly GCA_023313725.1. Lineage (NCBI taxonomy): Eukaryota > Metazoa > Arthropoda > Chilopoda > Lithobiomorpha > Lithobiidae > Lithobius > Lithobius niger. The sequence continues at coordinate 4,727 of JAHWFP010017239.1, read as the reverse complement.
TTCAACGAGAGGAACTAAACTCGTCCCCGGTGCCGCATGAAGACCGTCTTCGTAAATTGCGACTTACCACTCTTACCGAGCGGCGATGTACGGGCGACCCTTTTATCCAGGCTTCCAAAATTGCCAAAGGGGTCACATACCCCCTATTTGACTCCTTCTTCACATCAGCATCAGCTTGCGTGCCAATACCCGTGGACATAATCGGAAACTTCTCACCAGATACTCCAGAACTGACACTGGGAAATACCCGTTTGCTAGACGTGTCGACCTTTCGATCCATGTGATAAATGCCACCTCCGTCAACCAGTGGAAGCGGATGTACGATAATCTGACACATACTTAATTCCTCTGGGCCTCTCCCTCCCAGCCCCACAAGTTCTTCTTTGGGCAGTGTACTCATTTTTGTTTTTGTTTTTGTTTTATTTTATTTTGATTTGCAGTGACTTTACCCTTAATTCTTGATATTGTCTCGGTCTCTGCGGCATTGGTCTCGATCTTCTCTCGTTAAATTGTCTTCCGTCTCGGGCTCGTCTCGAAACTTTTTGAGATCGAAACCAAGACGGGAGTTGCTCGTCCCGACCAAAATACTAATTTAAAATCAATTCAAATCTAATGAAAACAAGTTAATACTATTGCAATGTATATCCTGCAAGCCAAATAGACGGAAAATAATAATAGACGGATTTTTACAGTTTTTTTTTCAAAAATATTGAAACGTTTATGAAGGCTCACTTTCCCTCTTCAGCCTGGACTTGCCTGGACACATGCCACATGCCATACATTCAAAAAATGTGCACGTAGTCCCTATTGGTTTTGGGTTGTGGCATGTGTAGAAGGAGGAACTGAAGAGGGTGAAACCTTCCAAAACGTTTCATTAAATTTTGAAACCAGCTACAACAGGCTCTTCATTTTTACGATTAATACACATCCAGCTTCCTGGCAATTTGTAAAGCAAAAAAAGTAATAATAATACTACGACACATGGGTCAAGTCAAGTCCGACAAGATAATTTTATAATTCTGAAGCGTAATTTGAGTCACAGGATGCGCTGATTGAGTGAGCGAAGCGAACGAAAATCATCATTTGGTAGCCAGTGTGAGCAAATATTTTATAGAAGAAACTTAATTTGGTGAAACATGAATATACACATGAGCGACCAAACCATACCAGCGTGCTTTGGAAACGGTGCATCCAACACCAGCCGTGTGTAGCACGGGCTTCCTCTAGTATTTTTATAATTTTGAAGCGTATCCAAGTCAAGACCATTTCGAGTCATTACTGTCATTCTGTTGAGTCAGTTCTTTCAAGTTCGGAAATGACTTACGCAACCTGTTCTATATGATGCAGATTCCGTAAGAATATTTTGTTGTTTACAAGCTTACCTCTTTTTTGTGAAGGATCCGCGAAAACGAAGACCTAAAAAGTCACGGTTCAAGCCTTTTATATAATATGTTTGTCTTATCTCAGTGTGTAACGATTATCTTCTACGCATTGGTGACCCTTATGTTCGGTATGTCATGTGTGTACATTCGTGCAGCTGTTAGGAAATAAATATGATAAAATAAAATGACGAAACTAGATTAACGAAAACTACGAAAGGTGGAATGCGTATCGGTGAGATGTTGAACAGATGTAAGGTGGTTATTTTATCGGCGAGATTTCTTGAAAATGCAACGCAACATGATGGAACTTCCTGGTAACTGAGTAATTTTCGAAACTGTTGCAAAAAAAAAAAAGCTTGTGTGCTACATACCTTTGTTCTTTTTTTTATCCATCGCCGGATTTACATTGCGTCAGCTTTGGTGAATTTGGGGTATTGATGCCTCTTCCCCTACCCCGAATCCCCAAAAATAAATACTTCCGAACCAAAGCAAAAAATTTAAATGTAACTGCATTACCAGAAAAGTAGAAATTAGGCTAAATTCGTGAAGATTTCCCTACCATTTCTTAGAAACAGTCTTAAAGCTTGGAGTTTCACGACTTTTTTTTTTATTATTTTTCATTACTGAAACGACGGATAATTTGTGTGAACTGAGAATCCCCTAATCTACATCATTAAAATCGGACGATGTGCGTGCGTGCGTGTTTGTACCTCTGCTCCTCTGGAACCAAGGCACCTAGAACGATGGGAGTAGGACCAAATGAAATACAAGCCTAGTTAAATTGCACTTGGGGTAGGCCTATTTTCATAGCTGTAACGTGATATTATGACCCTGAAATACGCGAAAAATACTGAAAAAATAACGTCAAAGTTTTTTTTTTACCCTCGTGATGTTGTTTGTTCATGACGTCACAGTTTGTTCATGCAAACCTCCTCGAGCGAAGATAAGATTGGAATAGGATGCGCGCAAAAAAAATGACCTAAAAGGACGACGTATTTTGCAACATACCACATATAGATCTTAAAATTGGTTTTGTATCCACTGACTTGATGCACGGAAAAATCAACACCATAGACCTGATTTAAAAAGGGTGTCAAAGTTAACACTCGTGTTTCTGAAGCACGGACGTGCATGCAAAGCGAGCGATTTCCACGTAAACGAAACCTTTTCAATGTGTGTTTCGCTTTGCTCTCTCGATCTTTCATCTCTCACCATCGTAGGGGATTACTTCTGGAAGAGAAGAAGTGCAAACGTGCAAACAAACAAATAGTATGTTTGGAATGATGTAGGTGAAATGCACACGTGCTGAGGAATGTGATGAACGAACTGTGAGCAGCAATTGCAATTAGTTTGCGTCGAATAATCAATGCATCGATTGTGTGATGCTCTTGGAATCAAAGAAATTACATGAAGCATGGATCGACGCCATTGAAGTGAGCGAAGCGAGCAATATAGCTAGTATGGTATTGCTGATGTATATGAGGCCTCTCGAGGCCTCTGGACTTAAGACGTGGGCAATTAAACTGCGCCTTCCGTATGTGTCTGCATCCCTGCTCCATCTGTTCATCAGTGAGCTAATAATTTGAGTTCAACCGATAGTAATATTAGAAAAAATAAACGAACTCATTCGTTGTTTAAGGTAACGTTTAACTGTTCCGAAGTCAAAACAGCAAAGGAACACATTAATAAACTTTCCTGTAAGATTTCAGATACTGCAGTGTTGCTGTATTGTTTAGTCCACGCGAAACCTTACTGCTGTATTGAAATGTTTTTTACCATTTTTAATTGTGTACCCGGTAGGTCAGCTAACGATTGGTATATTCTACTTGGCTAATTGGCATCGCTGAAAAATGGCTAAAAACTAATCGTCTTAGTGTGTGCTTCGCACAGCCCTGCAGGTAGTTCAGGGTTCGTACGAGTCCTTGAAAACGTAGAAATGTCGTAGAAAATAATAATGAAATTCCAGACCTGGAAAAGTGCTTGAAAATCTTGAAAAATGTGTATGTATGAGATGAATGGAAAGGAGACGACTTGACTGAAGAACCGTGAAAAATTTAACCCTGAAAACGTAATCGAGTGTTAGCCATTACATTATTCTTTCTTTGTTTAGACGTCAAGGTTTTGAAAGTTAGGCTGTGATTTTAATATTATTTACGTGTCATGGTTGAATACAGCAGTAAGGTTTCATGTGGACTAAACAATGCAGCAACACTGTAGTATCTGACACCTTACGGGAAAGTTTATTTGTGTTCCTTTGCTGTTTTCACTTCGGATCAGTTAAAACTTACCTTAAACATCAAACGAGTTCTTTTTTTTTTCTTTTTAATTCGTGATACTTTGGCGTATCAAGTTGGTCTTATGTAATTCTTGCAAACGCACTGAATTTCTCTTGCTTTGCTCGCTCATTCAGTGCAATCCTTCAGTTGAAAGTTGGTTTGTCTGTATAGCTCTCTTTCGGTGCCTTGTTTGTTGTTATCGGTCCCACTACATGGAATAGACAACGAGAGGCGCCTTTGGCCTATATTCGACAAGACCATGCAAAGTTAATTGTTTGGTTTACAATCACGTGCGGGTGCCTTAAATTATCACGGGTCAAGTTTTTTTATCCCAATCTTGGTCCGCCCGCCAAGAATCGTATTTTAGCCACATTTTGATAGTTTTTGACATTCCAGTACATCATTTTAACAGGCTCGAGATGAGCTTTTCAATGGTGAAAATTTCCAACCTCTGGCTCAAACCACTAAGAAGTTATTTGGCAAAAACTAAAAATCATTGAAGACTAGATGACATAAATTAGACATATTAGCAAAATATTATTTTTTTTTAAGCTGACTACAAACTTTTTCAGCTCTGAGCTAGGTACACATCAAAGGAATGTGCGGTATGTGCAGCATTGATACATGACGTGGTGGGAGGGCACCATCCACCACGATGATGGCAACGTACACCACAGAATGTAGTCAGTTAAATAAAATAAAGAATAAAATAAAATGCCTGGTGCTTCAATTTGCAGCCTCGCCCGTAAACCACACTACTCTTCCTCGTCTTATAGTTTCCTCAAAGTGCGAGTGAAGTGTTGGCTTCACCAGCATTGTAAGCAACTGTTTAATATTCAGCCAGGGGTGGTTAACGCTCGTTAAACCCTTTGAAACCCTTTGAATATCCAGCCAAGTAAAGACGGAAAGCCAAAGGCTCAACAAGTTAAATAAATACAGATGCACACCTATTTACGTTGTCTTTTGGACTTATATGTCAGACTGCCTGAGCGGGGAATCAAACCCACAACCTTTGGAACCAAAGGCCGAGATCCTAACGCTGAGCCAGACTGACACGGCCAAAAGGAAA
>JAHWFP010017238.1:0-36670 GCA_023313725.1 Lithobius niger | reverse complement strand
GAGGACATCTGGTACTCGGGTTTCCCTGGTACTTATAGAGGCCATATCGCTATTACGATACTGTGGTGCCAACACATGGTTTTTTAAGGAATAATAAAAACAAAACAAATTTTAACACTGTTAAAATATCAAAATACAAGGGGCTCCTGGTCAATTTTGGCTTCTATTGCCTAACCGAACATAGTCATTACCTGGAATTTTAGCGTTCTCGTTCTCCTATGCTGTTTGATCTAAAGATTAAAGTTATGGAGCCGGCCAGTTTCGCTACCCTATGCGCACCTGTTCTGCGCATCCCTCGTATATAAAAGCTCCGTAGGCGACCGTATCAACATCTTTATTCCTCTATAGTGCCCAGGAGGTAACACAGAGGAGTGAGGGGGGGGGGGGGTAGAGTAGATAAAGGTAATGTAAATTTTTGCTTAGGAAATAGAAATCAAAATTGACCATATGTGCTGGTATTTTGATGTTCGTCTATGCCAACGAAAATAAACATTACCTGGAATTTTAGCATGACAGCAGACGTCATCAAAACGGCGGCGGGCACCACCTTGACGCGTACCCCAGGGTTGCGAGCTGGCTCCCCCAACAGCTACCATTACGGGGTTTTGTCATTAAAGAATTCGCCTGGCGGCCACAAAGGGTCCTAGGTGGTAAAGTCCATCAGCCTAAAACACACATCCCCGAGATAAGAAGCTGCTTCAAGAATGTCAGTGATAGGGACATTACTGTGAAAGTCCTAGGACACTGAGAAACTCTTGAGTTTGTGGGCGGTTATGCGGATGTTGTGGTCGCTACAGCCAATGTTTAAGGTATTGTAGGCATCAAGGATGAACATCTTGATCCATGTAGAGATCATCCATGCTAATGTTTCAACCTATCTGTGGATGAAGGGTAGAAATAGTTGAGAGCGACCCTTATAAAGAGGTTTCGTTTTCTTGAGGTAAAAGCGGAGAGCTTGAACTGGACAGAGCGTTCATTCCGATTTGTTTCCCAAAATATTTGAGAGAGCAGGGATGATGAAGAGAAGCGACTGCTCACAGGGCTTCTATATTTTAGCATGGAATGAGGCCTGCGGAGCAACGTGACTCGCTTCTTGAAGTCCGCAAGAAAGAAACGGTCCGTCACTGTTGCAGATATGGCCTGAACCTCGCTGCAATGGAGGCAAGCGGCAAGTGTTATCAAAAATACGGTCTTGCGGGTCAGATGACTAAGGTAGCAAGAAGAGAGTGGTTCGTAAGGTGCCGATAAAAGTGATGTTAGAACGACGGAAAGGTCCCAATCTGGGAATAGCCTCCGTATTACCGGTCGGTCAATGTCCAATGATTTGACGAGAACGTATATATGAAAATCATAAATGCAAAACCTACCAAAGTGTCCGGTATCCAGAATGTAAAATTGTCTGAGCAGAAAGTAAAATAGTCTGATGAAAAGCGTGTTTTTTGGTGAAAATGTACAACAAATTATGTGATTGTCGGCTTTTGTCTAATGACAGTGATTTTGTTGGGTATCCTAGATACCAGGATACGGTAAACGTTGCATTTACGATGAAAATCAGCCAAAAGATATAGCTCCTCGCTGCTCCTTGAAGAGGTCGTTAAGGAAAGCTAAGTAATCCGGAAGAGAGGGATTGACTGGATTGACTTTCCGCGGGAGACACCATCGGTGCCAGTGGCTGTTGTGATCTTGTTGGATGATTGGATAGGCTTGGAAGCGATGCGGGAGGGCTGTTCGTTAGAAATGCCCGACGTTTCAAGGAGTCGAATGATAGTAGCCACCCGTGTAGTTTCAGGGATTGTGGTCGTGGATGGAACTTGGTTCCGTGATGCTGGGAGAGCAAGTCCGGAATTTCCGGGAGGCAGAGTGGTTGATCGATCAGAGGGTCGAATAACTGGGGGAACAACCATGCTGCCGCTGGCCAATTTGATGCTACCAGGAGAAACAAGCCTGGGAACCGAGCGATCTTGTGAAGAACGAGAGGGAAGAGCTTGAATGGGGGAAACAGGTACCCGTAGAAGCGATCCCAGGGAGGGAAAGGGCATCCACTGCCCAAGCTTGGTCGTCTGGGACTGGGTTGACGAAACGGCGAAATCTGGCATTGTGCCTCGTGGCGAAGAGGTCGACCATGGGGCGAGCCAAGATGTTGAAAGAGATTCGCAAATGGATGTCTCAAGGGCCCATTCGCTGGTCGGCAGGGACTGGCAAGATAGAAGTCGGCGATGACATTCCGGCTGCCAGGAATGTGCAGAGGAAGTATGGTCGTTTTTAGAGAGACGCACAAGTGACAGATATCCGATGCGAGGTTGTGAAGAGTACGGTATCGTGTCTCCCCTCCTTTTTGTAGGTAGGCCACCAGTTGTATTGTCGTTATGGACCTGGACTACTTTCCTGGTCACCAGGATGGCTGCCGTAAAGAATGGCGCGGACTTCGAGCACGTTGATGTGGTTGTGCTTGTGCGGTAGCCAGGAGCCGGAGACTTTGTGGTGGTTGACGTGGGCTCCCCATCCCTGAATGGATGCGTCTGTTAATAGATGTAGGCCCAGAGTTGGTTCGTGTAAAGATAGAGTCGAGACTCCAACCATCAGAGTATGGTGGCAAAGGGAAATGTACGAAGAACCCGTCGGGGCATGAGGGCGTTGTTGGAATTGTAGAGATGACGGGCATCCCATTCGTCGACCTGATGATGAGGTCTGTAAGTGTGTAGACTGGAAGATGAAGAAAGCATCTTATTTTTGCCAAGAGTCGGAAATCCTGTGTGGAGATGGCATTATAGTTGCCAAAGCTAGATCAAAGAAGACGCCGAGGAAAACGAACCTTTGTGAAGGAATTAGTCGGGATTTTTGAAAGGTGATCTCAAAGCACAGTCGTTGTAGGAGATCGATGGTGAAGTCTCGGTTGTGGAGAAGCGCAACGTCGTTCTGATAAAAGAAGCCAGTCATCGAGGTAGGAGCTAGCTCGAATCTGTTTTGAGGACCGTCGTGAAGATGCGTGGGGCGGCAATGAGGCCAAACGGAAGGCTAAGAAATACCCAACCATGTAATCGTAAATGAAGCGGAAGAGGTGCTGAACAGATGCATGAACTGGAATGTGTAGATATGCATCCTCCAGATCGATAGAAATCTTCCAATCGGCCGCGTGGAGCAAGTGCCGAATTGAGTCCAGTGTTTCCATTTTGAAGTGCATGTTTCAAATGTACTGATTAGCGGTCGGAGATTGAAAGCGAGTCTAAAAGCACCAGTTTTCTTTGTGCAGAGGAAGATCAAACTATAAAATCCTGGGCGATACAAATCTGGGCTTGGCCGAATCGCTGTTTTGGTTAGTGGATTGTGGATCTCAGTGGCGAATTGGTCGCAAACTACCGTGTTGATGGACCAAGGTGGTGGACAGATGAGGGGAGGATGACTGTAAAAATCTGGACGGAATCACTTGCTGATGATGGAAAGGAAGGGTTGAGTAGTGATTGTCAGTGACCGTATCGAGGTCGCCATTTAGGACTGGGTGAGGCGTAGCGTCGGGGGTAGCAGTGCGGCCTGATGATCGGTCTCGCCCACGGGTGGGGCCCTTGTTTTGAAAGGGCGTATTTTTTGTAGGCGACAAGTTTGAGTGGCTTGGTTCGTTTTGATCGTGAAGAGGGACCAATTGCCACTTATCTTTAACGTCCATTTGAAAGGGATGAGACGGCCTTTTAGGATGCAGTGATTGCTTGGGCCGATGTCTTCGGTTTACGAGCGATGCCTAAGTGTGGTGCAAGCTTCGGAATGAGATTGCGGAAGAGAATGTCAGACTCATGGATAAGCCGGTTACGCAGTTTGTGATAAAGGACATTGGGGCATTATTAAGGGCTACCTCTCGAAGCAGAAGGGACAAATTAAAAAGAGCTTAGTGAGCCATTTCATGGAATGAACAGTGGCAAAGCAGGCCTTCAGGAAAACTTGACTGATGTGGAAGGCGAGGTTCTCGGTCCCCGGTGGTAGTGGTTAGGATAAAAAATTTACGCAAAGAGCGTTTGCTACAGTGTTCAAGACATCCGCTTGAGAAGCAGGACAGAAGCCGAGACTCGAGACTCGACGTGGAATGAAGAGGGCAGTCCCGAAATCCATTTTGGCTTCAGCTGTAAGAAATTCCTAATGGGGGTAAGTATCAAAGTTCTTTGGGTTAGCAGCCCCATCACCCGACGGTCAGAAGAAACCAGTTTCCCGACCAGGTTGTGGAGGAGGAGGGTCTTTGTCTAGTTCCAAAGGGTTGTCTTTCCCTTGAAGGATACCGCCATTACGGAGCAAGGTCGTGGATTAACAGAGAACTGCTTGTTGGCGAGGAAAACGGTCGGGGAATTCAAAACCAAAGCCAGTGGAGAGACCATGGTTCTTGATAGAATCGGTCATTGGAAGCGAGGGCTTGTAAAGGAAACAATTGGGGATTATGTCTTCTATGGTCTTGCGAAGATCTGAAAGAGGATTTCTGAGGGATCTGGGTCGCCTGAGAATGACGCAGCAAAAGGAATTAAAATCATCAGAAACAACTGCTGGTTGGCATTGTTGGGAGCAGGGTCAGAATCGTCACTGTCTGCAATAATGATCAGTTGCGACGGTCGCACGTACACGTAATGGTTGTATTGGACGGAAGGCTGAAGGTGGTGTGAATGGGAAGGCCCAGGGATGTCGAAAGATGACCGCTGGCACTTAGCAGGGTCAATGGAAGCAGAGGCAGTCACCAAGTCGCGAGTGTATTCAGTACGCAGCAGATGCTGAGGTGATGCTTTCACTTACGATTGAACGAACGAAGGGCTTTGTCTATAAGTTTGTGAACCTTTTCCCTGGAAAGTAGTTCCTTTGGTGGTTCGACACCCATAGATGGGGGTGGAAGAGACCGACGTGAAGATCGAGAAAAGAAATCAAGAGATCCTTCTCGAGGGCGAACCAGTCACTTCTTCTCCGCGCTGTGTCTAGCTTTCACTTGAAGCTTGAGACGGGCGTAGACTTCCTTGGCCTTAAAAGGTCAGCTTGAAGTGATTGAAGATTCGGCAACGGTTGAGCCTGACTGCATGGAATAGGGGACGTAGTTGTCGTATGGAGGGTCGCCTGTTCGGTCGCAGTTGGCTCGATAGGAGAGGGGTACTACGAGCCGTCGTCTGGTGATGGAGCACTGTCATTAGGCGAACGTGGACAGGCCGCAGTCAAGGTAGAGAATTCTGGAACAGGTGGCGACTGAACGTCCACTAAATTTTCAGAGGACGAAGAAAGCGTACTGCCCCCGGGCGAGTGACCCCGTGGAGTGCTTTTGGCACGAGGCATTAGCTTGTAAAACGAGAGAGAAAAGACTGCGGTAGCTCAGACGGCAGTATTTAAACCTCTGTCTCGGGAGCGAAGAAACAGCATGTCGGGACGCAGAGAAGAAAAGATGTTGATACGGTCGCCTACCGCTTTTATCGACGGAGGGATGCGCAGAGCAGGTGCGCGTTGGGTAGAGACTGGCGGGATCCATAACTTTAATCTCTAGATCAAACAGCAGAGGAGAAGAATGCTAAAATTCCAGATAATGCAAATTTTTTTTGGCATATAAAAATCAGTTTTTACTATCCCAAAATACTGACCGTCAGTAATCTATGCTAAAATCGCTATTTTAGGCTTTTCCCATGGTTAAGCTCAAATAAAGATTTTTTATTTGCCCCAACAGTAGGCGCTGCTGTGCCTTTCCATGCAGAGTAGGCGCTGCCATCTTGTTTAACCGCCACACAGTGTTCAAACCTTTCACTGTGGGCTGCGATGGCTCTACGCTTATCAAGATGGCTTGCACGTGTTCTCAGTATCGTAGCTGAAAAGTCTGGGGCCCCCCTGCAAGAAAAAAATGTGGGGCCCCAATGTTAATGCGAAGTGAATTCAGAAAATTTCGGTACGATATCGGTACCAGCAATTTGTAACTATAGCCTATTTTATTACACTTTTTCATGAATTATACAAAGAAAATTTTAAAATGTGGCTCGTTATTTTTAATATTTTTTTACCTTGTGGGGGGGGGGGGAGTAAAGTAAGTTTTTTCTTGGCCTTGCATTACTTTAAATTTGAGTTGCTCCAACACATTTTTAATCAAAGGACTACTACTGCATGAGATCACGAATTATGGATGACTTGATGACATGAATTGCAAATTTGAATTGCAAATGAATGGTGAATTGGAAAAAAAAAATCGATTTCATCTTACAACAGGCAATCTACAACTGCACTATTGCTTTAGCCAACCATCCGCTCACGGGTAGCATTTCGACAGACACGAGCCAACATCCGTTAGGTAGAAGTCGCCGGTACGTATGGCTCAAAATTGTTCATGATTGTTCAACATAAACTATAATTTCGTTATTTTCTTTTCTTTTTTATGCTGCTAGTTTTGGTTCGTTAAGAACTAAGCACATAAATTGTTATTTTTTAAAGTTTTGCTGGCCATCTGTCTCATGAAGACATAGGTTTTGCGATGACTCGTAAGAGGAATCAGCTGGCGTTGCAGTCAGATTGCCTGGTCGCTTCGTCTTGGAGGGATGAGAATGGGGTAGGGCATTTTGTTTTATTGCGGACTAACAAACATAACTACTCGCAACTAAATAAATATATGTGGGGATTTGTTTGGGGTTTTGAGTGGGTTTTGTTTGGTTCAAGATAACAGCCGACATGTGTGTTTAATGGTTTTGAAAAAGCGATAATTAAAAACTGAAATATTTCCAATGCAAGTTCGGAAATTTGGGGCCCTCTTTTGAGCGGGGCCCCCCTACCTTGCGGGGGCTGCGGGGGCTACACCTACGGCCCTGCGTGTTCTGTGACTCTTACGCTAACTTTTCGTTTCGTTACGTCTTATTACCCCTTGCACATTCACTACAAGAGGCCCAGTAGACCGCTGTTGTGGTCGCCGAGAGGTTCATTGTTGGGACCTCTTCAACCTCTCCTTGTTGGAGTTCGCAGGATGGGTCTGGTAGGTTGGGTTCAGTTTCAGTTACCTTCGTTTCGGAACGAGGATGGGAATGATGTGCATGAGTTTCGTTGTTTGACGTCGTTGAGGTAGAGGACAAGTTCGAAGTGGAGTTTGAAGTGCTGACTACCTGAGGAGCTTGAGTTTGATGTAAGTGTTCGCTCGTTTTTCCTTTCTTTAGATGAAAAACTTGGAATAAGTTGCCACTTTAGAACCCGGCAAACCTGAAGAAGCTGCTTGGAGGAAATCTTTCATCTAAAGAAAAGGAAGGTTGCCATTTAGAGCACTGGACTGAACACCTACAACAAATTCAAGCTCTTCAGCACTTTGAACTCGACTTTGAAATTGTCCACCGCTTCAACGACGTAAACCAACGAAAATCATATCCATTGTTACTACGCTCGTTCTCAAACGTAGGCAACTGAATGTGAACCCAAAACTGAACCTCACCAACCAGACCCATCCTTCGAATCCCAACAAGGAGAAGTTGAAAAAGAGGTTCCACCAGTGAAAATCCTGGCGACCAAGGCAGTGGTCTACTGCAGTGGTTTTCAACCTATGGGTCGGGACCCCAATTGGGGTCGCGGGCGTCCTCTTTGGGGTCGTGATACATAAGCAGGAAAAAAAATTATTTTACTTTTTTCCCCCTAAAATTTAAGCATTAATAAAATTAATTACTTGTAAAGTACTTTTATCTCTTCTAAAATCTAATTCTAATTAGAATCTTTCCATTCTAATAACTAATCTTTCTAATCTAAAACAACTTTGTGGGCGTGAGTTTGTGCCGGGGAATTCCCCATCAATTCAGGTCTAGTCGTAAGCACGCGGCGCGTGCGGTAGGTGGCGCGTCTGTATGCCAGGGAATTCCCTTTTATAACTGTTTGCTTATCTTATGCGATAATTATAATGATCATTAATTATGTCGTATAATTCTATAAGATACAAGGGTTATTTTTTTTTATGAGAGCAAATGATGACGTTTAAAATGCTTAAAATGAAAAAAAAAAGCGTTGGCTCACGGCCCTCATTGGGGGTGCTTACAACGCTCTCCCAGACTCCCTAGTTGTGAAACCGACGGGCGAAGGAATTTACTTGGGGGGGGTCACGGTTTGAAAAAGGTTGGGAACCACTGGTCTACTTGGTCCCTTGCAATGAATGCCCAAGGGTTATCAGGCAAAATCAAAAGACAAGTTAATGTCAAAGTCACAGAACACATGCAAGCCACCTCCAGTTCTGACAAGAGCAACCAACGCCATCGCCGCCCACAGTGAAAAATTACTACCTTATCAATTGGGAGGGAGAAAAAGCGATGTTTCACTCCAACGCCAAGAAAGCAGCACACCTCTGGGCCCTGGAATCCCTTGTGATTAAACCCTGCTAAGAAAAATGTGTACCACTAATGAACGTACAAAACCCCTCCTACAAGAAAATATTGCAGTATGTCACACCTCTGCTACACATCCAACTTGGCGCACAGTGGCAAGACTTTATGACAACACCTCTCAAAGACGGTGACACTGTCGCCAGCAAATGAAGCTGCTCCAGTGCCCACTGTGAGGCGTTATATTCAAACATTGAGAGTCTGTTAGTGGCATTTGCTGTTTCTGGACAACAGCCTGAAGAAGATGGAAGGACGTGAGAAGACCAACGAAAATTTGCAAATAGTGGACCATTACTTTACATTTTGGTTGAGCGTAAATGAAGCTTTATTTTGCGGTTATGGGTTAACACTTCGTTTATAGTTCAGCTCCTCAGTGATAAAGCCCATTTTGCCGCTCCCCCAGGCTGGCTGGCTAAAAATGGTATCTTTCGCCAAGGAAAACACACTTAACCTGGTAATTTTAGCATTAGATTGATCCTCAATATTGTTTCCCTGTAGGTTTCTTGACTGCACGTACCCGCCTGCTTCCAAGCCTACACTGCACCTGCGCGGCGCAGTCCTCTATAAAAGTGAGAGCGCGCACGCTTTCGTCATTTATTTTCCTCTCAATGTGTCAGGAGGTGACTCGAGAGGAGAGGCAGGACAGGTTTTGGTTAAGTATGTTTTCCTTGGCAAAAAAAACATTTTTAGCCGGCCTGGCTGGGGGCTGGAAAAATGGGCTTTCTTATTGCCCTGGAAAATATCTTAACCTGATAATTTTTAGCATTATCACGAGACCTCGTCAAAGTTAGGTGGCGGGCACCGCCTTGACGAGAGCCCTGAGCTGCCAGCAGGCTTCCCCCAAAAAACTTAATAGAAAATTTCCCACTTTTTCAGAACATTAGTGATGAAACAGCAATTTTGGTCTCTTTCGTGGTCTTTATGGCCCTGAAATGGGCCGTTGGTTTCATGAACGGTCTTGCTTCCTTCTCTGGATGAATTGGCTTGCTTCCTTCATGGGATGGCTTCCTTCTGCTTCATTCTGAGTGCTTAAGGGGGCTTGACCAGTCTTGGCTGCAACAATTTGGTCTCAGCCGGTGGAGTCCCATTTCTTCTCTTGACATGTCCCTCAGGTGGTGTAAGGTGAAAGCCGATGGGTTGCGCCATGATGCTGCAAGGATCTCTTCGATCGGGATGGCGTTGTGATGGGCCCACGATGTGGAGATTGTTCTTACTTCGTGTGCCGTTACTCTTCTGTTATCGCTCGTGTTGCCATTTTGTTGTAAGCTTCTTCATTGGTCTTTTTAATCCAGCGTGGTACCATTGTTGCGGATGTTTCGTCTGATTGTGAGACAATGGGGAGGAAAATACGGTTTCTTTATTTTCGTTAGTTTTTATGCCGGATCCGTGTTCTGTCACACCTCTGCTACACTTCCAACTTTGCGTGTTGAAGCGTAGTGCTTGAATCGGGCAAAAAGGTCGTTCAGGTTCATCTCCGAGGATGTTTAATGGAGAGGTTATGGATTTGGCGGTCCAGTTGGTTTTTTGGGTTTTCGTTCGGAAGTTTGCACTTTGGAACAGTGTTACCGAGGAGTGGATTGGTCCGAAGATGTAGTGAGATGGGTCGGTAAATTTAGCTAGGGTTTCGCTGCAGCACAGACTAGTTGTTAAAGTCACGAGACAGACAGTTTTCTGGGTTATTAGATGGAGGGAGCCGTCTTGTAATGGCTTGTGCGGTTCTTCCATCAGAAATTGTAGAATAATGATCGGTCCTATTTCGTTGTTGTTCGTCTAGTTGTAGGTCATTTGTTCTCGAGGGAGCGGAGTTAGCAGAAATGCGGTAGTTTTCGAGAAGTTCAGAGAAAAGGTTGTGTTGATTTCAACTCGAGACGTGGGGTATGCCACGGTTGAGAAAGCAGCCGTTGTGGAAAATGACATCCGTTTCGGAACTTATGCAGGTTTCAAGAGTTGGAAATTCACTCAAACGTGGGATTGCGCCACGAATGAGACAAGAAGTCGAATCGGCAGCCACTGTGTTTTACTCAAGGTGGAGTCAAACCAAGGGCGAGATGAGCTGGAAGGGATGAAAGCAATGTCTACGAAAGCTCAGAAGTTGGCTGAAGAATCAATGGCACGACGTCGGCATCAGGGTGAGAGCAGACACGGAGAGGGCAGTGGAGACAGCAGCATGCTCCACAGCCGAAAGGGATGCTAGTTGGCTTTCGTTTCTTTGGTTTCTGATTGGTTTGACGTCCAACCAACCAGAGGGCTTCAACGCGAAAGCTGGATGAAAGCAATGGTGGCTGCGCTGACAAGGAACGTGTGGTGGGGAAGGATTTTTTTTTCCGCTTGGAGAAGAGCAATCCAAAAGCATGGTTTTGGAAAGGTGGATCGACCTCGGCAACCACAGGGTTTTCAGATACTGGTGGTGCAAAGTCCCATGGTGGGGGGAGGCCGTCAGAGGGGGGCTTGAGAGGTTGAAAGCCATGTTCGTAAATCGAAAGAATTTCTTCGTTTTGAAAGTTTTCGCCAAACTGGTTGGAAGTGTCGAGGTCTTATGCCGACTGGAAAGTAGGAGGGCCGAAAGGTGTCGTTGTGTACCTTTACGAAAGGAGCATCTGTCTCCTGGTGATAAGTAGCGGCTACGGCTGTCTGCAGTGGATGCGCGCTTGTGCAAGTTTCTTTGGCCGGATGGGTGGGAGCGTGATGCATTGTCGGTCCGACATGAGTGGGGTTGCATAGCTTGGTGGTGCGAGTTTTCGTTACTTCAGCTTTTGAATGGGGCGTTCTTTGTTTGTTCCAGTCTTCAGCTGGCTGCGTGGAGAAGACCAGATATGTGGCCGGGAGCCCGAGGAAGCGCTGCGTTTTCGGTTGATGTTGTTGGCTTTTTCGGAAAGGACAAAAGGGAGCTTTTCGAGGGCCTTTCGAATTGGGTCCACTGGAAGATCGGTGCGATTCGATCGGCTCGTGATTCTGGTTAAGGATCGAAGCAGTCGGGCGGAACGAGACTTTTGGAAAGGGTTTTTCATTCTTCGTTTCCGTTTATTTGGCTTTCGTTTTTTTTTTTGAGTTGTGAAGGAGTGAAAGGTTTTGAGGCAAATTTGGAGGGAAGGTAATGACGAAAGCGTCATAGCGTCAAAGATGATGTTTCACATTTCAACAAAGGAATGAAAGAAAAGGTGGCCAATTGTCTTGGTATGTTCATCTTTTCTCTGCTTGGTGTGATCTGAAAGAAGCCAAACGGTCAGTAGCTAAAGAATTTTCGGAGGGGTGGGGGGGCCGAGGTTGTCGGTCCTGAAAGACGACGGGGAGAAAGCCACGTTGTTTTTTTCCCCTCAGTGGTGGAACGAAAGGAACTGATGGTGATCAGTTGTGTTTTTCGCCTTTCTGAAAGGGCGAGTAAGGCTCATTCTGGTGAGGTGGATTGTCATCCGAGAAGAGCGGCTTGTCTTTTGGTTCCAGTGCCGGTTGACTTGTCTTGGTTTAAGATCTTCCCAAAGGGCCAAGATTGGGCAGTCTTCCGCCTTTCCGAAAGGGCGAGTGAGGCTCTTTTCATGTCAAGGTGGATTGCCATTCGAGAAGGGCGGCTTATTTTGGTTTCGGTGTAGGTCGGCTTGTTTTGGTTTATGGCCTTCTGAAAGGGCCAGAATAGGGCAGTCTACTTCGTCGAGATGGCGGGTGATGCCATGGAGGACGGACGAAATCCTGGGAGGCCCCGTCGTTTTGGGTTCCAGTGGCAGGGCGAAAGGATTGTCGTAGATTAGTCGCTCTTCAAGATGGTGTGAAAGGCCAAGGTCGTTCACTACGTCGAGATGGCAGGCAATCAGAAGTGGTCAGACGATGAGTCGTCGAGACCTGCGAGCTTTAGGACGGTGGATCGATCCCGGAGATGACGGGAAGGCAGCCACAGTGCCTTCGATTCTGTCGGCAGGACGAATGAAAGCTGACAACTTGTTTTGGTCCATGCTTCCACGAGGGCCAAGAAAGGTCTTGGTGGATGATCCGAAAATTGGTGGACGACGAATCGTCATAACCAACGAGTTTTCAGACGTTGGGTCAATCCCGGGAGGCACGGGAAAGGAGCCACGGTGTCTTCGTTCCCAACGGAGGAATGAAAGGCCTGCTGACAAAACATGCACTGGTTCAGGCCTTTGATTGGAGATGAGAGTTTCGTTCTTTCATAATGATACGTAGCTCGAAGAGTGGAGATAAACAAGCTTTCGGAAAGCGATAATGGCTGAAAGAGAAAGTTGATTAATGGTTTGTGTAACGAATCTTGATTTGACAATAGCACCGGAGCATCGGTGAGAGATCTTCTAGCGTGAAACGAAAGGATCTGTCAGCAAGTTGAGGTTGATGATGCTTTCGGATGGGGAACACAAAACGTATTTTGAGGCATGGTGAGCAGTCTGAATGGTAGATCGGTCCCGAAGTCAACGGGAAGGGAGCCACAATGTTTTCGTTTCCAGCGTTGAACCAAGCAATGCCGGTATGTGGATTCAGGGCCAACAGTGAGTTCATCGGGATGGTCAGGAAGGAACTTGGTCTTCTTCAGTGTTGAAACTGTCGATTCGAAAGGAAGATTAGCAAAAATGATGAGAGGCTTTTGGTTGGCATAAGGGCTCGAAAGCCACGAATTGTCCTTTCCCACGGAAGTTGGATCGGTGTGCAACCGAAAGGCTAGATAGTGCGCTGTTGTTGTGACGTCAATGACAAACCTGTCTTTCAGCGTCATCTGACTACATTGGCTTGAAGAGGAAGCAGTCGGGAACTGTGTTTTCTACTGCCTTGAGGTGTGGGGTCCTAGCCATTTTTGTCAGAGAAGAGTATCCGCTTCTGAGACGAAAGGAGGGTCCGGGCCGGGGCCTGAGGTGGAATGTTCCCAATTGGAGCCGAGAGGTGGCGGGATGTTTGCCTGACGGTTGAGCTTCATGGTTGCATGAGACGAAAGCAGAGATGTGCGTTTTCGTCTTCCTTGGCTGGCGGTTGAAGCCACAAGTCCCGAGCGTGAGCTCGGCGTGCTAGGTGGAGGCGGCATCGTATTCGTTTTCGGTCTGATGGCTTGTGCTTAATGGTTGAACGAGACGAAAGCAGAGATGTGCGTTTTCGTCTTTCTTGGCTGGCGGTTGACGCCACATAGTCCTGAGCGTGAACTTGGCATTTTGATGGCGTGCAAGGTGGAGGAGGTTGCGTTTTCGTTTTCATTTTCGTGCTTTCGGATAGCAGTTTGGACCTTGCTGCAGGTTCCACCTTGGCCTCTTCGAGACGAATTGGACAAAAGATCCAATGGTGATTTCGAAATCGGTGGGGTTGAAGCCCGACGGTTCATTTTCGCCCCATGGTGGGGTCTTTGCCGAAAAGGGCGCTGACGTCTGTAGTAGTGGCGAGGACGAGGGACGAAGCCATTAGTCGCCGAGGAAGGGCTTCAAGACGAAAGCTTGTTTTCATTCGGAGTATCGGCTTCAGGTGTAGCGGCCATCTTGGAGAATCCAAATTCCGAACGAAAGGGTAGGAAACGGGAAGCGAGGTGACATGAGGCAACCTCTGGAGGAAAATGAATGACGAAAGCGTGCACGCTCTCGCTTTTATAGAGGAAGACTGCGCCACGTACGTGCGGTATAGGTTTGCAAGCAGGCGGCTGCATGCAGTCAAGAAACCACCAGGGAAACGACATTGAGAATCAATGTAATGCTAAAATTATCAGGTTAAGATGTTTTCCAGAGCAATGAGAAACTGGAGGATTGAGCCTAAGGGAGAAGAAAAAAATGAGTAGTAATGGCTAGTCGAAAGCCTCAAGGACTACCGGTATGTCTGCGCCTGAGCAAACTCTAAGTATGACAGATATTGAACAATTATTCCTCGGGGACGGAAAAGTATTGTGACAAAATGTACTTTTGATGACTCATTACTTCCCCGGGCGAAGCTACTTAAATGTCAGCTAACATAAATTTAGTTTCGTTCGTTACATGTTTATTGGACAAAATGAATAAAGGCCAAGGTACAGGTCATTGTAACACACATATAACATTAAAATATAAAAAGAGAAAACAATCTACAATTTGTGAAAAAAATCACCGACTTTTATCTAAACTTGGTACAGTACTTGCATCTTCTGCAGAAGCACTTGAAAAGAAAACAATTTCTTCTGCAAAAAAAAAAAAAAACACAAAAAAGGTGGAAAACAAGTAACTAATTGGATGACTGGTTAGAATAGAAAACGAAAATTTTAACTAGTGAAAATTAGTTTTTACTTACCTAAAATACTTACCTTCAGTAATATAGCTAAACCACCTTTTTACGCTATTTACTGCTCGCTTATGAACTAAAAACACCATTTTTTACGTTCTCCCTAAGCTTTTCTTCACTGCCGCCAGGCGGCGCTGCACGTCCTTACCGACGTCAGCGCCCCCACCAGTCCAACCACATCACTTTCACGGGCATTCCGGTTCAGTGATTGCGGGGAGGCGGGCGGGTCCTTACTGAAGGTAAGTATTTTAGGTAAGTAAAAACTAATTTTCACTAGTTAAAATTTTCGTTTCTTACTTCCTGCAAATACTTACCTTCAGTAATATTGCTGAATTTGTCAGACAGGAGGCGGGAATCACCACCCCAACCAGGCACCCCGGAGAACAAGCTTACTAAATCACACACACACTGCCCCCAAAACACTAATAAAGAACCAAAAGGCAACCAACCCACCAGGACCAGGTATCCAGCGGCGCCATGCCCCCATAGAGAGGCCCATGGTCCCCAACCAACAGCCGGGTGAGTTAGCCCAACTCTTGGCAGTACCTCCACCTCATCCTTGAGAACCTAGCTCAGGAACAAGGCACACAAGCCCAGGAAACCGGCCCGCTCCACTAGAATTGCCGTAATGGAGCACAGCCAGAATAACACACTGAAACAAGGCACACCGACTCTGGCTTCACCCCCAGGAAGCCTGGCCAGCCACAACATGGCTTGCACCACAGATCCGCCCGCCCCAGGCCACTCGGGACCCACAAGGAAGTACGCACAAACAGGGGCGGGTGGCGCAGGGAGCACGCTGCTACTGCTACGTCCAGCGGCGTCCCGCACCAAGAGTGTAAGAAATGTCCGCGTTACTCCAGCGAAATCCTAAACCTACAATTACCGTATTGTTTCAAAGCAGGTCCAGAAGAAATACTGAAGTATAACTGTACATGTAATAGCGACATTTCGAAAGGTACAACACTTGACCACATGGCTTAAAACAAACACGGCATAAACAACAAGACTGCAGCTTGCATCCCTTGCTGCCCACGTCAACCCCAGAACGCGAGTGAGTGGTCGCTCCGTCCGAAACCGGAAGGTATCTTCCCACTAGGCTAAAGTGCTTGATCAGCCAGATACAATTCTCCAGGCATGCACAATGCATAACCACCGACCAGGCTTCCAAACACTCTTTCCTGAATTGGGGAAAGCACATTTCAGTTCCAGGCCTTTAACATTACCTTGACATATTAAACAACGACATGAACACTGTAAACCCTCTGCTGGGAAGAACCATTCATAGTTAGGCTATGACAACCAACACACTCTCCCATCCGTCTCATGCAAACACAATGCTACAGAAGGTATAACATTACCTAAGAGTCACAATTATAGAACGCCGCTGAACATAGCCTATTCAACCGCCCTAGGTTCAGTCATACCGACAACATGTCTGCACCATTTAGTGCAGACGGCACGATATATAAACAGAAATACAGCTTTCGTAGCCAATCCCCCAAAAACATACATTTAATGGCAATATGCTTTGACCTCAAGTTTCTCACCTCATTCCTAGTAAAGTGGATGGCAGAATGGGAACCACAGTACAATGAAGGCGTTGTAGCCAACGGTGCCAATACCGAATGTGACATGCACCGTGTAGCCAGGCCAATACTCCTACAGCCAGAATCATTGCAATGAATTCCGCCTCCATTGTACTGAGGCATATGCTTTCACAGCCCCACAAACCAGGCACGCTACCCAAGAAGACAATGTGCCCACCGAAACTACACCGGTCGACTCTACCGGCTGCCCAAGATGCAGCTACACATGCATACGATTCAGATCCTGTGACACTTGAAAGATCAATAGCATAGTGTATCGCACTGACAGTACATAAGTATCGCAGTATGGTCAACAATAAGCGAATATGAATGGACGTAAAGGCATTGGTATATTGGGGCATTATTATAACACCCAAAAGAATATCAGGCTTTGTTCTAGAAGCTACATACAACAAACTTCCTACTAGTGACCTGTATGGGAAATGTACACTTGTCTCATCTTCGCCACGCCTCGTTTGAACACCAGTACCTGCAGACATGAACTGGTACACGCACTGTACACGTTTCATCGACGTCATACCTCTTCGTGAGTTGCGAAAAGTAAGATTTGATGAATTACTGTCATGCCATCAATTCTTAGGAAGGCAACACCTAATAGCTTTTTTTTTTTTTTTTTTTACTTCTAAAGACGTGAGTTTAAATTTGGAGTCAAGCAACGTTACTACATTTGCTCTAAGAGTTGCGTTTCTGGCTAAAAAAAACAAAACATCCACATAAAACTGCATCTAAACGAAAATGAAAAACACAGGTTAAGTCCCAAGAACTGAGAAAATCCCATCATCACTAATGGCCTTTCAAGTTCTTCCCATCATAGTCACCCACTTTGGTGAAGACCATAGACGGCTGTTTGCATTAGCCACACAGTACCATGGTGAACCCCAGGTTTGAATCCTTTGGGGATTTTCACGAAGGTTTTGCAATCCAACGTACCACACACTGGATATCCAAATCAACATTTGCCTACTTCAGAATGGATACCATAATACATAAAAGAATCTAACCTAAAACAAAATTCACACTGGGCTGAATACTCCATCAAAATCCACACCGCTTGCTTGACAAAACCCCCGAGCTACTGGTCGGGAGCGGAAACGTCTAACGCTTCCGTCGGTATTCTTCTACCTTGTATATCCATTTACATCCCCACTTCCATATCAATAGTTACATTAACCTCTATGTACCCCTCTTTTCTTAAAGGACGCAACGTCGTCTCCCATGGACCGTTCCCACTTGTGAGGACAGGCAATGGCTTCTGCATAGATAATTGGCCCAACAATACACATGTAAGCCGCAGCACCACTGAAATCAACAGGACTATCCTGCCCACTAGTGGATACAGTTCCGAAAACAGGTGTTCGTCTACCCCTAAAACCGAACAGTGGTTCAAACTGACATCCCCGTTCTACACAATATTATTTGACATCATTAACACTGCAGAACATAATTCCATCTGGGGTGTGATAGTACACATCCGACCTACCTACCCTTTGCCCCGTCTGACGGACTACTACTTCCTTACACCAATACTGATAATCTAAAGGAGCCAATTTGGGGGAGGAGCCTACACTATTACTACGAATGAATGGTCGAGGAGGAACTTCTTCAATGGTTAGTGGGCCCTCAGTCTTATCTTCTGCCCTAGAATTACCATCCGATTCTGACACTGTACCCGAACTAAGTCCCTTCCCACAGTTAAAATGTAGTTGCACTAAGACTGGGTTTGGGCACACTCTGAGGCCTATCCCAATGAATACCCCCTCCCAGCTTTAACGTCAAGGGTATCCCTTCCCGGCTTATGGAAGTGTACATAACACATTGCACCAGGTCTTCGTACTGTCCGACTGATACACCTCGATCAAACAATAATGTACAAGGGACCCTAAAGCCTAAGTATGAGTGAGGGTACCTATGCTTCAGGTAGGTGAACGTACATACAAATTCTGCCCAAGATTGCGTGGCAGAGAGGTCTCGTGAAGTATTGCACGTACCCCTTCTAACAACGTGCAGTTAAATCGCCTAGCGATTCCAGCCATAGCTGGTGAGTAGGCATTGGTTCGCTGATATCCGATACCCAACCTACATATATAAACACAAAATTCCATACCTCGGTCCGTGCGAACATTTATAAAGTTGAAGCTAAAATGTCTTTCACTCCTGGCACGAATGTCAACCAACGTTTGAAATACATCGCTTTCCTTAGCGATGGGAAACACCCATGCATAACGAGAATAATCCTCAAGTAAAGTAAGCATATATCTACAATTACCCAAAGATACCGTACGACTTGGGCCCCAAACATCCACGTGAAGGAGCTCGAGGGGCTTCCTGAGGAGAGTTAGGCTTCACTCACTAGTATCCATGTACCACCTTGGAGTTATGTAAATGTATCAGGCCCAATTTACGCTGACGACCGAGCCTCGAGTGCCAGGTTTCCACAGAAACCGACTTAATTGGATATAACTTCAACATGTACTTTAAAGTCCCCCTTCTGATTCCTACTTAAGCCAAGGGAACTCATACTCGAACCAGATGAACAAGCTACAGCTCCATTCACATGTTTTGGTTTGACCGTAAGAGGCAACAATGCATACACAATACAACTTGTTTGCGATTCGCAAGACAAAATTGGGCATAGCGGCCCCGTGCGACCGCATATAGCGGCCAGACCCCAAAGGGCATCAGATTCACCCCCCCCACTCAGCCTAAGGACCCAAGGAAGAGAAGACAGTCGAAGGCAAAAGGAGGGGGGAGAACCCTACTTCAAACCCATAGTACTAACCGTCCAAGTTGCCAGACTCCAGTGAGACCATGTCTTGATGCACACCGCAGGAGCCAACGCAGCTGCCATTCCAGGACCAAAGAAATGTAGAGGCAATAACGACTAATGTAAACATACCCTAACATACCATAAACACATAGGCCTATGGGCAAACGCCCATGGAGACACTTACCATACCGTTGGCGACACAATGCTCACCGGCGACATGTGACACCCTTAAAGCGACAACTGGCAACAGAACGGCAACAATGTGTCCCGCTGTGTCAGTGACATAATAGCTACTTACCCTGGTGACAACTGGCTACAGAACGGCGGCGATGTGTCCCGCTGCGTCAGCGTCATACGGCTATTTGGCTTACCGGAAGAATAGTGACTCCTCTCCGATTAGCTTCTCGTTGGGCTAGAATGATGTAAAATGATCAGCTGAACAACATTTTCCCATAACATTTTCGGGTTGCCCAGCTATTTTCCCCGGCGACAACTGGCAACAGAACGGCGACAATGTGTCCCGCTGCGCCAGCGTCAGAACAGCTACTTACCCTGGTGACAACTGACTACAGAACGGCGACGATTGTGTCCCGCTGCGTCAGCGTCATACAGCTACTTTTTCTGGTGACAACTGGCTACAGGACGGCGACAATTTGTCCCGCTGTATCAGCGTCTAGTAGCTACTGAGTGTCGCCGATGGTGCTACACACGTGTTGCCAGTGGCGACAGCGTGGGTCCGGTTAAAAACCGGCTTCAATTGCACCCCTCGGCTCAACCAGCGTTGCAATTCTGTCCAAACGCGGCACTTGCAACTTTTTTTTTTTTTTTTTTTTTTTTTTGCTGGGATAGTCGGACCACGGACAGTGCCCGTGGCCGGCTTTTACCACTCAGTGTAGGAACCGCACCGCTAATTTCCCCACCGGGAGCGGTCGTCCTATTCATCCTCTCCACACTACTGGTTCTCAACTTACCGCCACTGTCGGTCACTCATCTAACGCCCGGGACGGTGACAACTCCACTGGCTTACTCTACAAATCACCATCTGCATGAAAAAAAAAGATATTTAAACACGAACAACATCCCGGGGAAGAACGGGAGGCAACGACGCCTCCGTAACCACGAATCACAAAGGCTTCATTCTCGGCCGCCATCTTGCCCTCGACAACGACCGGCCGACCAAAACACACCGCCGGCATGGCCGTATCCGTTAAGCCTACCGTCTACCGACCGTTGCCGTGCTTCGATCCTGTTCCCACCGTGCTGCTTTCAAATAAGCCGCTCGTCGGATCCACTTCTTGACATCGAAGTCCGTTGTTGTAGTCCATAATACGCGTTGGTTAATTCGCGAAGCACGCAGTAAAAACTCGCACAACCATCCACGATGGGAGTGCTCGAAAAGTGATGTGGTTGGACTGGTGGGGGCGCTGACGTCGGTAAGGACGTGCAGCGCCGCCTGGCGGCAGTGGAGAAAAGCTTAGGGAGAACGTAAAAAATGGTGTTTTTAGTTCATAAGCGAGCAGTAAATAGCGTAAAAAGGTGGTTTAGCTATATTACTGAAGGTAAGTATTTGCAGGAAGTAAGAAACATTAATTTCCTTTCAATATATATCGACCTACTGGATATAGAACTTTCCACCCATTTTGCGCTAAGAAAGTGGTGGCAAAATTTGTGGAACGTAGAATGGGCCAAAGACGAATGAGACGTAAACATTACCGCTCTGAATGCAAGTTACATGTAAAAAAAAACAATTCTGCTCCAGTTAATAATAACTGTTTTCTTTTCAGTATCACATCCCAACTTGTGTACCTTATAAATTTATCAAAGTTCACCCTTATAAATAGCCTTAAAAATAAGATACAGATCTTATTTGATGTTTTGTACGGACTTCCAGGGTCACATGAAATAGCGGTGCACCTTGCAGATAAAAATTTTAATGTACGTGTCGCTATTATGCTGTTTGTTTCACAGTAGTTGTAGAGTTGACTTTTAACTAGCTTCTCAAGGAGCAACCACTTGAGATATCATGCTGATGAGGCAATAATTTTTTGAACTTTGGCGGTCGCCGGCCTTGAAGATGGGGATAATGTTCGCATTTTTCCAGTCTCATCCATCTGACTATTTCCGTTATAAATGTCTACTAATGTGGTCATGCCTCTAGGCTTTTGCCGACTCGCTCCGATCTTAACATTAAGCATCAATTTTTTACTCAAAGATTCGTCCTCTTTCAGAACTCTATCCTAGAATTCGTTTTGACAGCTACCTCGCGTAATTCGTTCGTGGCACATTTAGATCATGTTCCGTAGTGTTTGGTGAGGCCTCTGGTTTTTGTTTTATGGGTTTTTCTTGGGCGGGTTGGGCGCCTTCGCTTTAGGTTTTGCCTCGGTGCCGTCCTTTGTACATTACTTTAAGGATAACATCCACTCTTGCTGCATGCAGCACCTTGAGAACAAATCGACTCCCAACTGACCTGCATTCAGTCAACCACATGGTTGTACAATAACACGATTGGGAAGGGTGGGGGGGGGGGGGAGGGGAGAAGAGAGGGATGAGGGAGGAGGGTCATACTTTATTCTCATCTCACCTCAACTCCGCATCAAATAATAAAGACAAGTCTCAGAAACAAAAAGCTGCCAATCTGCAACGATTTGAACCGACTGCTGCATAATTTTTTGCAACCCTGTTAACATTCAACATCAACGCTCAACAGACGATGAGCGAACCTAATCAAGTTACCTGCTACTATTGTTGCTGTTGTGTGTTGGTTTCCACTGTTGTCCATGATCTGTCCATATGCTAACCGGCCTTGAACCAAACAGCGCTGTCTGGAAGCAGAGTAAAATAATGGATGATCAGACAATTGCATAAAACAATCACTGGCTTATAATCAAACTTCGTATCCGGTACAGTTATCGCATTCGCCCAGTTAAAGAAAAGGCATATATCCAACAAATATGAACCATTTATCATTTCGTCATCATTGCCAAACAAAGATAATACAAATTCAGGCAGAAAATCAAATTAGCTGGCTCTTAGGCCTATATTTACCACTGTAATTTAACTGTTTGACCCTGAAATAAACACGCAAGAAAGGTGATGCTTGGCTCTAAGAAAAAGTTTGCTTGGCTCTAAAAAAAAAAGCAATCGGAGTAATCAATCAGAATTATAATCTTGAATACCGGTAGTTTGCGATTGCTGTGATATTTGAATGACATTGTAAGCAGGGAACAGAACACAAAGTCACAATCAGAAGAACTCGACTATTCCCCTTGCATTTTCTATGATAAAAGCTATGTAAGGATGTCAAATGCACTTAGCTGTTCAAACCACCTTCACCAAAAGTGCAAAAACAATTTACAGTCCAAAGATCACATCACTGTGTGTCAGTGCTATTCACACCAGCAGCATCGTCTGTCGTACCACTGATCTGTATATGGTAGTTGAGTTGTCCCCCACCCCCCACAATCTCCCCATGCAGTTGAGGTTGGAGGAGCAGTCGGGTGCAACCAGTAGCCCTATTTACCCATAAGCAGGTCTTGAAATGTTCATGAGTGGGGACTCTGCACATGCTCTGCGAGTCCGCACAGCTTATTGGTTGTGTGCTCCTGGCAGGAAGTAATCCAGTCAAGTGACAATGATAAGCTCATGCGTTCCGTACACAAATGAGTGCTGATAGTTGACAGTTTCAGCTTGGATGAACTATCCCTTCGAAAAGGACGAGTCACTCATATAGTCACAACGTAATCGGGAACTCCAGAAACCGTTATCAGACGATTCGAGCCGCAAGCGCCACCACCGTGGGTTTAACTAAAATCAAACTGCGCATGCCTGTATGCGAAACGTAAACATTGACAGACAATGTGAAAGAGAAACACATCAAATCCTTCTGTTGTTTTACTCTTGTCACCCACGTTTAATCATGTCGCTCCATGCATGACCTATGAAATACGTACACTCGAAACCAGCGTTGCTAACGCAGGAAAAATGAAAAGTGCTCGGACTGGCGCTGTGATCCCCGTTGGGGCAGGTTGGAACATGTTGGAATTTCAGCTAGATAAGAGCGACACGTCCTCCGCGAAGAGAGCCGATTGTCCAAGGTTTCAGTAGAAGTTGGTTTAAAATGTGTGGTACGGCAATGTTAGCAAACACAATCACAATCATGAATATTTATAACCTTGATGTGGAAAAGCAAACATCAGTGGATCGTAGTGAAAAAATTTGTGGGTGAGCTGTATTTTCTGACTATGGTGCAAATGTAGACATTGGCGTAAGTAGGAACTAGCACTTACCCTTTTTTGATGTGGTTGTATGCCGTATCTCTTAAAAATGGTTTAAAAACACTGATTCGATGCCACTCTGTTCTCTGCTGATTACCACCTAAAAAGAAAGAAGAATTATTGATAAACCTAGGTTGTTGGTTGGGCACATACACCTTGCCGTGATCAGGGCCGTAACCAGGAAAGAAATTTACCCTCGAGACGCAGTGTTTCAACGTAACAACTGACTCTTAAATAAAAGTTCTTTCACGAATTTAGAATACCACATCCCATAAACACCTCAAATGATTACAATTTTTTATGTAGTACACCTAAAATAAAAGTTAGTTTACTTTTGCAAAGATGACATTAAAGTTGAAGTCTGAGGCTAATTCCCACCTTCGATTGGCTGCTCTTGTAAACGACAACACAATCATTCATCACTGGTCACTGTACTAGTTTTTCTCTTTCAGTCGTACAACGCGATTCACTGGTTATCTCTGTGCAACAATGCTGGTCATTCGTCCAATATTTATTGTTGTTTTTGGCATTTGGGTAGCCAAAACGTGCGGTGCAAGTGAATAGAAAGAATTATTTTGTAGACGAATTTAAAAACATGGCAAAGGCCACAGCATCATTTTGTCGGAACCAGAAACAGAGTGTGGTATATTTTCGAATCACAACAGTCTATACAACTAGTATGCGCAGTTGCGCGCGAAGGTGCTGGCGCCATCTAGGAAACCAGCGGTGAACAAATAAAAAAGGTAACTGATGTTAGGCTTCGGGTGGTAATCGCAAAAAAAGGAGGGTTGAAGCCCAACACACAATTTACAATTAACAAATATTTGGTATTTACAAACGTAAAAATACAACAATATAACCCCCTGCAATCGCGGCCTGGCTATGATCGTATAACAGAGGTATAACAGAGGTATAACAGATCGTATATACGATCACAGCCAGGCCGCGGCCGTGGGGTAAAATATTGGACAAATGAACAGCAATGTTAGCCATTAGAACCAATGTCAAAATTAAAGACATAAAGGTACACTTGTCCGCCCCATCTTGATTTCTGGTTCCACACTTGGGCCCCTTAGTTCGTCAAAAGTAAGATCATCCTTGAAGCCGTCCACTGTCCAAGATGGCATCCAAACTGGTTTCAAGCCTTCGTAACTTCCCTTATTAGTAAGGCTCGGCCGATACCAACTTTGACCGATCGGGTCCGATACTGATACGGTCCGATGCTACATCACCGATACGTCAATGCATTACTTCCAGTAAAGTTAATGCTTCTTCCATATTCAGAACAAAATTTGATGAAAAATTACGAATTTCAAAGCTCCATGAGCAAGCATCTTGCAGTAAAGTGAGTTTTTTGGAACCTGTTTTTGGTTTTTGTTAAATAATTTGAGAACGACTGAAGATATCGCTCTGAGATTAGCACCATTGGAAAGCTCACGAAAAAACTGTTAAAATGGTGTACTAGAACATCAAAAACGGACAATTTTTGGCGAAGATATCGCAAAAATCGACATTTGACCAAAACGTTAGCCGATACGATACCGATACCTCTAGTAGCGGTGCCGGTGCCGACACCAATATCGGTATCGGCCAAGCCTAACTTATAAGCATCTCAAACCCGATGAATGAACCAGATCTTGAATGTGAAAAAAAATGGCAAATAGTGTTACTGTGTGGTGCAAATGACACGCAAATAAAAAGTTAGGGTAACCACTAAAAATAACAAAATCACTGTCCACTAAAATTTTCGGTGGAAAATTGCAGCGTCCAAAGAGAAGTCCACGAAAAACGACACGACAACGAGGAACACATCGTGTCAGGCAGTGTCAGACACAATATTTGAAATTGCCGCACTGTCAGTTGGACCACTAATCTCTATAGCGCGTTCAAACTCAGACTTCCACTGCCTGTTGAGTTTCATCGCGAGCTCCGGCCTCAAAGGGCGGTCAATGTGGGGGTAGACTCGTTTTCAAATAATTTTCCGTGGACTTACAGGTAAACGTTGTAGATGAAGGTAAACACTGCAGTTTTCCAAACAAAATGTCAAGTAGACAGTGATTTTGTTCATAGTGGTAAAGTGCGTTACCGAAGCATTTACATGAAGATCTTAATACCTGCAGGCTTCAAGCCGGCATTTTATAAACCTTCAAAATAGTGAATAACACTGATGGGCTCCGCAAAGGCAAGTTGTTTGCGGTACCTAAACGGCCCACTAGACGTCATCCTCCCAAGCTTCATGCACCTTATACCCGCACTCTGCTACGTAGTTCTTTATATAATCGTAGGGTAGTAAACCTTTCGTTTCATCTTCCTCATGATATTGTGTGCGCTAGGGATTGCGATACTCGAAAAATTCGAGCCGAGCCGAGTATGAAACTTGTATTCAAACTCGGCTCGCTACTCGCGTCCATACTCGAAAAATTCAAATCCGGTAAAAATGCGATAACTTCGTCAATTTTTGACCGATTTTGACATACCAATATACCAAATTGATCGTCTCGACGAGAGCTTTCCGGTGGTGTAGATTAAGAGTCAATAACTAAAACCATTTTCAAGTTACATCCCCTACAACTGGAAAATCATGACCCACACACTCAACTAAGCACCATCTTTGTTCCTATTATCTTAACTAATGAAAGGGAAACTTGCAAACAAAATATTTCCATCAAATACTCGAACTTGGCTCGATACTCGATTCTTTTTGTTTATTCGTGTTATCTTTCCGAGCGACAGACAAAGGCTTGGCTGATGCGTGTTTCATTTTATTGCTGCTAGATGGCGGGACAGGAGAGAATTCGTGACGTCACTCGAATGCTGTTCTTTGTGTACAGCAGAGAAAAGGTTCACCATCTGGTTTAGTTTGTCGTCAATCGAATCGAAACGTGTGTCGAACTTGGATTAAAGACGAGATTCAACAATGTCGTATTGTGAGTTAAATCGGCTTGGGTGCGTTCTCTGACAGCATAACCTACCATGCCAATGTCATTGTGTTGGAAATGAAGAGATGACAAAATCAGATTCGGAAAGCTTGGAATTCAGGTTGAAGGGTAGCAATGGCAATCGGAGCAACGAGAGCGACCTGTTGAACGACATGAGCAAAGTCCTGGACTGGAGCAGTGTTGTTCACGTTCGGGGGAAAGAAATCAGCAGGTGAGACAACATTTAGGGACTCCAACCTCAGATCAAGAGAAAATTTCTTCATTCACTGGAATTTTACGATTTTTTTTAAAATTTACTCGACTTGGACTTGCAGCTCCATGTGGTAGGGGTTGCAGAAGTTGATGCACACGTTGTTCCTGTCTTCTGTCCGATTTATACCACATTTTGGGGATCTTAGCCAGGGCCGGCTCAAAGGGTACACGAGCAACGCAACCGCGTAGCCGGTTAAGGGGGCCCCCACGCTGGCATGGAGCACTTATTTTACTATAGCGAGAAGGCAGCTCATTCATTAAAAACCCTCCATACTATGACACAGTAAAGAGAAAAACGGGATGAGAATCAGTTGTGCCAGTGTTTTGAAACTCCAGGTATGACGTGGGTCGGTTGGTCGAAGCTTGGACGAAAGTCCAAGGTAGAAGCATTGCGCAACCCGAAACCGAAACTAGTGATACTTGCGGCCTGTTAATTTTGTCGGGAGGTGGCAGTCTGATAGGAAATGAGAAACGCGAAACAGTGAAAAAATTGAGATTCCTTTCTTGCCCCCCCCCCCCCTCCTCTTTTTCCTTTTTTTGTTTCCCACTTTGGGAAGTATATTTGTATGTTATTTGTTTTTTTTTAGCCTAAGTGGTTTTTGTTTACTGTTATAGTTAGTTCCGTTTTGTTTACCCCCCCCCCCCACGATTTGGGGGCTGTACTTTGTCAATTTTGCAACTTTATTTACTGTTTTTGTGATTCACAAACTTTTTGGTAATAAAAAGAAAGTGAAATGGATATTGGCTTGGATAGTATGAAAAATTATTGTTTGAAGGTTCGAATGAAAAAAGTCGGATAAAAAAATGCTTTTAATACTACACGTTTGACCCTGGTGGGCCCCAGTTACTGAATTCGCGTAGGGCCCCAAATTGTCTTGAGCTGCCCCTTGATCTTAGCAATGCAGCCTTCGTCATGAAGATCACATATATCGCAGCGGTTAGAGGTAAAATTGCAGGACCTGCATCTCCGACAGGCAGGATAAATGTTGTTAGGAGTTTTTACATGTGTGCACATTCAACTTGCTGGAGTTGATGTCTTGAAGTGTTCCTTCCTTGTCGATGGGCAATGAAAGGGTTCAAAAGATGAAGTGTAACAGGACACGACGTGATGATATCGCGCCGAAAGCGATAAGTGACATCTCCCACGCTTGCATGTGTTGATCATATAATGACAACACAGAGCAGCGTCACGAGCGGGAGCAATTGGAGCTAATAATTCAAAAATTATTATTAAACAATGGGTTATTGTTGATTTTGGGCAAAAAGCATAAATTTAGCCGATTTCAGCACATATATTACTGCAGTAAGTATTTTGTTGATAGTAAGAAATAAAGAATTAAGATTGTGGCAACTTGGATGCTGGGAGACGAACCCTATCATCATGTTGAGACTGATCACCTTTCCTTTGGTAGATTAAATTAAATAAGGGTAAAATGGCAACAACTTGTAGACGGAACTTAATTTACCAATAACTGATATTTAGTCCGAATTCAGCCAACCTTTACGATTGTGAATTGTGTGGCGCTCGCCATTTGGCCAGTAGGTATTAAAATTCACTCGCCGTTGTCAATTACTTACTCGCCTTGTAGAAATAGCTTCAGCAGGTGTGTTGCTACTTACTATTTAAACATTGTTTTCAATAATCTAACTCTCCAATCAGATAAAGAGGCTAGTAACAATATTAAATGCTTGGTTGGATAGCCATTGGAATTCTGCACACAACGACGAGAACTGCTTGTTTCTAGCTAGTATGGTTCCCGAGATATGACAATTTCAACATCACGGTTTGTTAATAGTGGTGTACCGATTCTGATACCGATTCCGGTTCTGAGTACGGTTCCGTGGTATCGGAACCGGCACCGGAACCGCTATCTTGATTGGCCGATACTGACTACCTTTCAAAAATCGGCAGAGATCACTAAATCACCAGATATTGTCATCTACATTACCTTTTCCAAGGGTATGCGATAGTTGAGATGAATTCTTAGCGGCCTTGGAACAAAAAATTAATTTCCGTAGCTTAAATTATTGTAAAACTGTGCTTGATAGTAGAATCTTGGATTGGATGAATAACACATTTTCGCGCGTTTATAGTGGGCCACTTACCTGTTTACACCAACTTTCGTTGAGTAGTTTGCATCATATAACGATAAAATACCATCTAGGATGGTAATATACCAAGCAGAATACGTTACAGTTGATTCCTGTATGTTTAATGATGTCAGGGTCCTTTATTAACATTAAGTTGTTTCCTATTTCTATTTCGGGCAGCTATAGCTTAATGATTCATAACTGGTCGATCCTGCACCGCCATTTTCTTTTCTAAATCGTGTGTTTGTTTGAATCAACAGTCCATGCACTAACTCCGGGCTGCAAAAATCTTCAAGTATGCTCTTACTTATCCAGTTATTTTTATGTTAATTAAATTTTTTGATTTTAATTTAAGTTTAAAAAAAATAAAACGTAATACATCCAGAAAACAACATTTTAAATCATATCAGCTTCACATTTATCAGAGGGGCTTGGACCAATCCAAGAAGCAAAAATCCTATTTAAAAATGCAGGTCCAGAGCAGAATTTTAAAAAAATCGTTTTATATTTGTAGTTATTTTAAACTAGTTTTGTAATTTAATTTTAATTTAAAAAAAAAATTAAATCTGATAAATTCGGAAAGCAAAAGTTTTAAATCATATCAGCACCAGTACAAAAAGGGCTTGGCATTAATCCAGGAAGCAAAAACACCTATCTAAAAAAAAAAAGTGACACATTTTTTTAATGTTTTTTAAAATTTTAATCTAATTTTTTTATTTAATTAAATTTCTTAATTTTAATTATACAAATTTGTATATATCAAAATTTTTGTCAAAAAGTATGTAAATTGTAAAAATTTGATACAGCAGAACCCTGGACACAATGCACATAATTAATTCATTATTATTAATCTTTTTTGCTGTGCACTGCCATTTGGTAATCGGAACCGTACCGAACCGGTTTATTGGTATCGGAATCGGAATTATGGTATCAGTACAGCACTCCTTGTTAATCAGTAGCTGTTATGGCCAGTGGCTAAAAATCAAGTCGCATAGTGCTGCAATTCCCTCACTATTTGGCGAATGGCGACCAACATTGGTGAAGGTTGGATTCGGCCCACTGAGTAACTTGAGCTACCCGGATTCAGTATGGTTCTGATTTTGGTGGATTTGGTCGATACCCATTTAAAAAAATAATAACGTCTCGCTAACCCATTAGTCCATTACCACCAGCCGACGGCTACACAAAGTAGACAAAACAACGTAGTCCAGTGACATACAGTTGAACTGAATGAGGGTTTCCTGGCAACATGAGTGAAGAGAGTAAGAGGATGTGAAATCGAAGTGTCATTGAGCTATGAACATTGAACAAATTGGACTTTACGCTAGGTCCTCTCTGGCTGTACGTCTGGCGAGGAATGTTATAATAAAATTAGAATTTACATCAATTGTTTCGCTAAATGTCATGTCATTCTCAACTCACACCGACTTACCACCCCTTGCAAAAAGGGTTATTTTATTGTGAGACTTACCGCTAACATCCTTGAATACAGAATTTGTTGCTAAGGTAAATATTGTGACGGGCCGCTCTTCTGACCCTCTCATTTGTGGGTCGTTGCCTACTCGACCAAGTAATGTGACTTGATTAAGACCTAATACAAAAACATAAAACGACCAACATACGTTAACCGTGCTACACAACTGCTACAGGAAGTAATGTAGGGCAGACGTGTAGAAACTAGTATGTACCAATGAAAAGCCGGTATCAAGCAAACGTCCCAAGTAATTTTTTTTACAAAAGCTAACTAAGGAAAAACAGCTTTAATTAGACCACGAAAAGAAATAAGATTGATTAGAACTATGGTGGCATCTGATCGCCTCCAAACTCGAATTTTCTTACGAAAACATTACTGTATTACTTATTTGTTATAAAGTGACTTTGACCACGGCTGCGCTAACATACCAACACTAAATACAGCAAAATGGCTCGGTTTACTTTGAGAGCCACAGAATTCAAAACTGAAAAAATTTGACACTTCTAACACGCAATCTCAAAAGCCAGTCTATTTCTATACGAATTTTTGACAGTTCTCAAGAAATGATATAATTTCGTTCCTACTGTCTTGACAGGTACAAGAAAAGAAATTTTCCTAGTATCACATGACACTCATAACAGATTCAAAAAGGTTTTTGAATCTGTTACGAGTGTGATGTGATTGTAGGGTAATCAATCGACTAACTCTACCTGTGTGCGAGACCCGGAACGACGATGTCAGGTGCGAAGTGCACCATGCAGTTAGCTATGCATAGTGTTGCATGTCAGAGTTGTGATTTCGTTAGAGTGTCTCTGTAACCATGTTAAGTCAGAAGCTTACAGGTTATTGAAATGGTAGAAAGTGGCTGGTGTATCCCTAGCTGGTTGAAGGAAGACGTAGGATTGGGGGTGGCAACGTCATACCACACACATTTTTTAGATCTGTACAAGTCTCAAAACAAAATAATTTCTTTTTCTGTTTTTAACTTATTTTATTGCGACGCGGTGTCAGTTACTCAGCATGCTTCCTTATCAGGAAAAATAGCCCATCTGAAAATCGTCCTTGAATTTCCTTAAAAAAATCCTCGAGATTATCAGTCAGGTCAGCTGGAAAAAAAATTCTCCGACACTCGTGGCTTCCAGTTGTTGTAACTACACTTCATGCAGTGAGTGACGAACTGAAAGTAGCTTTTTTTTTATTTCAGGAAGATGCCATCTTGGTGGTCAACTGTTAACTGCGCCTTGCTGACACCAGACTGATTATGGAAAGGTCATAAGAGTATACAACCATCCGGGAGTTACAACCCTGGGATGTGACACATCACAATTTATGAAGCCAAATAGCTGTTTCCCAACTCTCATCGGCCGTTGCTCTTGCAGTGCAGGCCAAGAGAGATACAGATATTGTTTCCAACACTTCAAGAAATTTGTTTCAGTGTATAAATGATATCCCCCCCCCCCCCCCCTTTACGACCGCACATGCATGTCCGTGAGTGGACAGTTATAGGCTTACGTACGTGTGCATGCTGAAAGATGCATCACGGTTAGGGATGTGCGAGTAGAACAATTTTAATTCGAGTCGAGCCGAGCCGAGTTTGAAACAGAAGAATCGAGTATCGAGCCGAGTTCGAGTATTTGATGGAAATATTTTGTTTGCAAGTTTCCCTTTAAATTTGTTAGGATAATAGGAACAAAAATGGTGCTTAGTTGACTGCGTGGGTCATGGTTTTCCAGTTTTAAGGATGTAACTTGAAAATGGTTTCAGTTTTTGACTTTTAATCTGCACCACTGGAAAACTCTTGTCGAGACGATCGATTTGGTATATGGGCATGTCAAAATCGGTCAAAAATTGACGAAGTTATGGCATTTTTGCCGGATTCGAGTTTTTCGAGTATAGACGCGAGCAGCGAGCCGAGTTCGAGTACAAGTTTCATACTCGGCTCGGCTCGAATTTTTCGAGTATCGCACATCACTAATCACGGCATCAGTCGCCTAGGAAATGTATGATGAGAGTTCCATCCACTTATGGGAAATGAACTTTGATACCGAATGAAATTTGATCAGTTCAACCAACTCAACCAACTGCAATATTGGAGCCTACTAAAAAAGGTGTTCAGGGATTTGAATGAATACTATAGTGTATCACATAGCGATGTGGCGATGTAGCTTTTTGATGATGTCATAGGGACCCGATACCAATTACTGTCAAACTTGAATGCCGATAAAACACTAAACAATGAATTATTATGCAAAAAATGACAGTGTTAATAGTTCTGCCGCCGATGTACAGCAGAAAAAAAAAAGAAAAAAAGCAAACTTATATTTAACGTAGCCTTATAAAAATATTTGTAGTACAAAGCTTTTTTCCTCAGCAGCCATTTTTCCCAGACCATCTCACCCCCCCACCCCAAAAAAAAGTGCACACACCCAAACGTTTTCTGCACAATTGTAAAGATGTAAAAATCTAGATATGTGAAAATGTTAATATTAAAAGGACATTCCACCCAGTGCCATTTCTCTCGATCCTCCACATCAAGTAAGGCCCCAAAATTTTATTTACTTACTGTTAGTTAATCTATAGCTAAAAACGTCTACGAGATTTTCTGTTGAATATTAGTTATTTTATTTACTGCGGGACGCACGTATATGATCCTTTGCGCACCTACAACAACCATAACGTTTCATTGTTTCCGGTTGTGACGACACAGTTTTTGCCTCACTGCTATCACGTGACCTGCAATTCGTCTACTAGGTCAAACATCGTTCCGCATCGTTCACATGATCACTAGAAGACGAGGGCAGAAGTGACGCTGTAGTATTACTACGCCGTATCTTGCGACGGCAACAGTGCGGACACATGACTGCGCATGGTTGTTATAAGGCAGGCTGGGTGTTGCTTTAATTAATCACTCAATAAGCACTTTTTGGTATAACTATACAGTAGTTTTAAAATTACCAACGTGCAGTAGTTTTTCTTACACATGCAAGCCACGTTTGTTTATAAACGTAAATTAAATGTTTTTTCATAAATAACTTTAGAATGGGTGGAGCTAGTGACTTGTGGTTTGCACCATTGGAAAGTTGGCGAAAAAAGGGTTAAAATGGTGTATTTGAATGTCAAAATCGGTCAATATTTAGCCACAATTATTCCGCATTTTCCGCATGTATCGAAATAGCACAGGCTTCCTCTAGTGACTCTGATAATAGGCACATTCCTAGTATCACATGTAGGCCTACAAGCAAGTTACAGGCTGGTCGTCTGAAATTGACATATGGGCTACTCTCTGCACATACGTTACGCAGAAGAGATCCCTGAAGTATTTGACTAACAATACATGCTCCGATCTCCAACTTCTGTCTCCTTACTTAGTGTAATGTAAACACACATTGAAGCCAGATTTCGACCATGGTGTCGTCAGCCCTGGGCTGTGATTTTTTCATGACACAAGTGGCCGAAGTAAAGCCAATTTTTTTGCCAATTCAGACAGAACAGTCAATTGAAGGAGATGGACTGCTCCTTTGGCTGGTGATTGGAGTGTGCAGTGAGAATATTACTTACTCTTTTCTGTTCGATCAGAAACAGGATAGCTTGAGGTGGAACAACTTCTTGCAATAGTCACCGTCCTATGCACTACCTGCAAAACGGAAAGACAAAAATTATGAACAAATGAAGGGTTTACAAAAATAAAACTCGTTCGACAGCCACTGTGTGTACAGATGTTTTAACTCCAATTTACCCTCGTGCAGCAGTTTGAAAGAAAAATCGTTGAATGGTTGTTGCCACAATGGTTGCCAAGAGGTCCAGGTTTTTACGAATTCTTCTCGGTATGGGCAGGCAGTATTAGAAGACCAGAAGTGCAACGATTTACATGGATGCATTTCGATGTTGGTTGAACATATTAAATCAGAATCCACCTAAATGGGAAGTGTCGGGAGGGAGTGGGGGGGAGCATATGCCACCTGTAAAGATTTTATTATTATTTTTTTTTTTTGGGGGGGGGGGAGGGGCTTGCGTGACTCAGCCAGCCTGACGCAAAATGCTGGTAAACCAATATTTCTACGAATACCGTATTGGGTGGCATATAATCCGCACCCAGAAAAAATCCTTACCAAAAAAAAGTGCACACAAACCAAACATTTTCTGCACAATTCATGACCTGTAAAGATGTGAAAATGTTTGTATTAATTATTCAACAGACAAGCACCTAATGTTGTGACTAAACATTAGTCCTGTTAAATTAGTAGTGAGCAGCAATTTTTCTTATCCATTTGGAGGTATCTAAATGGATTAGGCAAATGTTTTTTTTCTTTAGACATAACTTCAGAAGGTTTGTAGCTAGTGATTTGTGGTTTGCACCATTGGAAAGCTGGCGAAAAAAACGGTAAAAATGGTCATATTTGAATATCAAAATCGGCCAATATTTAGTGACCTTATCATCATGTCTGCTTACGAGCCGCAGGGGGAAAAAATCGAATATCAACTTAACATCGAACGAATGCATTA
This sequence comes from Lithobius niger, assembly GCA_023313725.1. NCBI lineage: Eukaryota > Metazoa > Arthropoda > Chilopoda > Lithobiomorpha > Lithobiidae > Lithobius > Lithobius niger. The sequence goes on along the minus strand of JAHWFP010017238.1, from coordinate 2,202 downwards.
TGCAGTGGTCCGGGTTGCCACTGCACCACACATTACAGAGAAATTAAACCCCTAATCTAGATCTTTTACCTCCTGCAAAAATCGAAAAACACCCTACAGGAGGAGACTTATCGTCCAATTGATGCTCAATGTCCTGTAGAAGATGAAAACGACAATAAAAACCATCAAGATGGCAACAATCAACAAGGAAGTGCTGGACCGTAAGTGGCCGTCGATACCAATGACATCCAGGAGGGTCAACCCCTCCCCCTCAAAAGGAAACAGTAATTCAGGTGTGACCAATGCGCAAACGGGCCAACACCACCACTTCAGAACAATACTAGACAAAATGTCCATCAATTTTACAAATTAGATTGATAAGTGAATTTTTGGTTGATCAAGATAAGTTCAGTATTTTTTGTCTTCAGCCTACATTAGGCTCAAGAGTTTTGTGTAACACAAGTATCTGAATCTCACATTTTGAATTTTGCACGGCTCGAGTCAACCGTCATGTTGTGTTGACAGTGGCTCCGTCTCTGTGTTCGTTTGAGCTGGAGTGGGCCAAAAACTCTTCCGTATTTCAGTGAGGCTAGTTGTCAGTCCTATGGTTGCCAAAATTACAACCAGAGAACCAGGGCTGGCAATTTCCCGGGAAAAACTAGTTTTGGGCAGGGCACTGGTAAATACCGGTATAAACCTGGTAAATACCAGCTAAGTGAGAAAAATGTTATTTTTTATGATTATTTTTTATTACATGCATTTTTAAAGTTTGGAGCCTAACTGCTCATTAACACTAATAGTAGTACTTAGTAATTCTTGATAATTGATTGTTGAAAACAGATTGTTACGCACAATTTCAGAATCAAAATAATGTACCAGTATTCTTGCAAATTTTCAACAGACCGACGACGTCTGTCTTAATCAGGCCTAACCTACACAACTCAAACTTTTGTCAACTACATCGTCACCGTGGAATTCAGCGTTCGAAATCTGCGCACGTGCACGTGCAATATAGGAGGCCACGCCATGCACGTGCACAGATTTCGAACGCTGAATTCCACGGTGACGATGTAGTTGACAAAAGTTTGAGTTGTGTAGGTTAGGCCTGATGAAGACACACGTCGTCGGTCTGTTGAAAATTTGCAAGCATACTGGTGCAGTATTTTGATTCTGAAATTGTGCGTAACAATCTGTTTTCAACAATCAATTATCAAGAATGACGAACTTTCAGAGTAGAAGCCGTTATGGAATTTTCAATGTACTTAGTAATTCTATTTGAAACGAACATTCAAGTAGGGATTGACCGATACAGAAAAATACCGATCCGATACCGATATTTTTCCCTCACTCCGATCCGATACAGTTACCGATAAAGATTCTGATACACCGATACCGATAACTATTTTAAAAAAAAGTCAACAGGTAAAAAAGTCAAACTCATTCGTACCTCTGACCATAAAAAAAACTCTGTCCATACTGTAGAAAGGCCTAAAGCCGACAGTACGCACGCGTTAAATTCACTGAGACACTGTCCAGATGATGTCATGCGATGCAAGCGGTGCTATACTGGAAAGGTTTCTCTCAAGCTAGGCAGAATAGCCAGTGTGCACGGAAGATGGTCGTATCGGGAAAATATCTGTAAATAAACACCGATACAGATCCGATACCGATGCACGAAAAATACCGATAATATCTGTAAATACCGATACCGATTTTAATATCTGTCTATCCCTACATTCAAGTAACAGAATGTAGTGAAACTACTAACATAGAAACTTTCTTTATAAGAATTTTTAGCATATCAATTATAATTTATGTACTCGTAACACACTTTTATGTTCATTTTCCTATGTAAACGTTGCATCAGTAAACATATTTTGAATCTATCTTTTGAATTGAAGACACTTTTAAATACATTTAACAATTTTTAAGTTTTAAAACTAATATAATTACATTTTACACGTTAAACACCTATATTTGTCTTTAACTGGGAAAACGTAGTTTATCCCGAGCCGGTAAAAACCTGGTAAATACCTGGTAAAAACCACCTCTGGTAAATAAACCATGCCAACCCTGCAGAGAACTGACAACGAGCCTCACTGAGGACAAAATGAACTGAACGTATTGTAATCAGAGGAAAATTCGCTTATTAATTTAATCTGTAAAATTGATGGACATTTCGAAAAAGATCGTTAGATTTCGTACTGTGAAACTCCATTATAA
>JAHWFP010017237.1:0-37113 GCA_023313725.1 Lithobius niger | reverse complement strand
ATAACAAATAACTATAACTATGTATGAACTTTCGCAACAGTTGGTCGAGAAAAGTGATTCAGGGTGTTATCCCACTAACTGTCCCTCGCTGTAACAATTAAACACTGCATTCCTTGGTTATGCGATTGCCGGTGCAACAATATCAATCGCGTCGTTTCAAAAGATATATTGTGACGAAAACTAAAACAAATTGATTGTTGTAGGGTGAAGGGGTAACTTGGGAATTAATAATAATATAATAATATAAATGTTTAACCTGCCACATATAGCAGGTTAGGTAACGGAAGGGTAAAAACCACTAACACCGCCCCTGATTTAATTCGATAATAAAGAAAAAATAGAAGATAGGTGCACTACAGGTAAAGGATGTATCACTAATAAACCCTCTTAAGGAATTTAGATACGTCACAAGCTCTAATTAACCGACGAAAACAATGAAGAGAAGGCTAAGTCACCACCTCAGTTGGAAGAGAGTTCCAACAGGCCACAACACGGAGTGCAAAGAAGTGTCGTCTGCAATCGACGTGGGACGAGAGAAGCTTCAACTTTAATGGGTGACCACGAGTCACCTGAAAACTTTGACGTTCAAAGAATGAGAAATCAAGGGTAATAAGTTGTGGATGATCGAATAAGTCAGTGACAAGTCTGCGTGCAGACGACGCAGTTCAAGTATGGGTAAGCCCAGTCGTCGTAACCTCTCTGCAAAGGGGAGTTTCCGTAAGCCCGGCAGACTCCTGGTGAAGTATCTTTGCACTGACGCAAGCAAATCAATATCGCCCAAAAGATAGGGGGACCAAACTGGGCTCGCATACTCAAGGAGTGGTCTAACATAGACCTTAAAGGCCCAGGCACTGGTCAGATTGTCAGCCTCCGAGAAACACCGATTGACGATACGAAGACGGCGGAAAGGCTGAGTAGTGATTTTCTTACAATGTGTTGGTGATTAAGTGTTAAGTTCCAAGGGTCCTATTGTTACAACGTTTTCGTTGTTGTGCGATGGGTCAGTTTATTTCCTTTGTTCGTCGAAGGAGCATTTTGGATTCGAGTCAAGAATACACTGAAACAAGTAGTTTCATCATTACGCCACCAGGCTATCCCAAGCTAACTGTATTAATAATCGAAAATCACTGTCAACTACAGCCACAGCACTGCAAGATTATGCAATACAACATGTACAGCAAAAAGCATTGTTAGACCGTTGTTACTTCCGAAACATTTTCTCAAAAAAAGGGTATTCCATCACTTTATGATGACCTTACTTTTAGTTTTCATTGTTGAAAAGGCTCATGATAATTAACCAGAGCGCTTATCTCGGGGCCACAGCTCTAATAAAATTCAATTCGATTCAATAATTAAATCCCTTATCAAGCCTGTTGTAACACTGTTTTTCCTCTCAAGCTCCATTTCCACTCATCACAAAAAGCATTGTTTAAAAGTCGCAATTATAGTCTTTAAATTAAGGTGGTGTGAACACCAAAATGTGAGGAAAGATTGTGACACTCACATTTTGGAAACCTTCCCCCACCCCCATCTATCTTTCAAAGCACAAAGAGAATGAGAAATTTGTCCATTATTTCCTTCACTAGGTTTCCGTTATGGTATTACTGTATCCCTCCATCATCATTCCCTCCATCATCCCTCCATTCATCATCATACCTTCACTAGAACGTTTGTACGCAGCTTAACTATCGTTAGCACTAGTGTAAATGAACAATAAGTTAACGCGTGGTAACATGGCGGCTCGTGCGGAGAAGGCGAAAGCGGTCGAGAAATAGGATCTTGCCCGTTCCCTCATGCTGAGCCCAATGCAGAAAAATTGCAGAATACTACAACATCAGTAGGTCCAATACTGAAATGGATTAGGGACAAGAGGTGGGGGCCTCACAAAATAACTACTCCGATAAAATAATACAAAAAAAGTACCCTGAAGGAACCTTAGGAATAAATTTCTACCAATTGGGGCCTCAAGATCCAAGTCCTCTTTTCGCTTTTGCCCGGGGCTAAATATAGTTAAGCTTCCTTCCCCCGGCGAGGCGAGCAGATTGCCCAATCGGTCAGCAAAGCCAAAGATATCAAGTGGGGGGGGGGGTTGGTGACGTCATACGACCACTCAACCTGCTGGCGCATTTTCGATGGAGTCACTCTGTGGGTTTCCCCGCTTGACAACTTGACAACTAATCTCTGGCGAGTTGTTGGCGAATCTGTTAACGATATATCCCTGTTCGGCTCTGTTTTGGCCGACCAACTGTTGGGGATTAGAGCCAGGCACATGGGTGAAGAATCAAGATATGACCCTCGGGTATATAACCCTAAGGCAATCGATACTGAAGGGTAGTTCGGTTATGCACTTGGCGACGGGATTGTTAGGTGCTGAACAGTTTCCGACTTCGGGTTCAGTTCTTCGGACCAACAGCGAGCCCAATCGGGATTATTTTAATATTAAAAAAAAATGAAAGCATAAAGATCAGAATGTACGGCTTTTTCGAATAAAAAAAAACCCACACCTTAAAATAGGTGAAAGAAGGAAAAAAAGATTTTTGTAAGATTTATTTTTTATTTTTGAATTTACCTTTTTTTTTTGTGGATCGTTCCGCTTAATTTATTCCAAATGCGAATTTAAAAATTGCAATTCTCCCCTTGAACGAAAAATGCTTTTTGTGCTGTACTGCCACTCGCTCCGAAACTAATTACGTATCAATGTGAAACTTAACATGATGCTATGCTTAGAAAAGTTATCAAGCTTGGCCGGCATGTTTTTTATTTCCATGAAATCTCTATTTAATTCAAGAGAACTGTTCAAACTTTGGGGTCGTACACTTAACATACCTTTGTCTGGGTTTAGAGCAATCTTGAAGTAACGTTAAAAATGGTTGAAAGGGAATTTCCAGTATTTTTCACTTAAAAAAAATCGTTTTCCCAGTATGTGCCAACATTTTCTAGAAACGAAATATTTTTAAAGTACAGTGTTTTCCAGTTTTTTCAGTATCTCCACCAACCCTATTATTGCAACCGAAGACCATAAAAATGCAATATCTTCAAATTTAGGGAGCGCAAATTTTCGTGCCACCCGAGTGCAGTTTGGCAGCACAGGATGGCAAATGATGCCACTGCGTCCTCTGCATTGAATCAGGAAATAATATATAAATGACTAGTAGGTTTAAATAAATCTACACAAATCACTGCCAGTGGAGGAGTGGCCACAACGATAAAGGCGCTATGTCAGTGATCTGGGGACGAATTGGGTTGCCAGTTCGAATCTGGGTCATGCCACTCCAACGAAACGTAAGTGTGTGCTTTCCACTGTTTGGCCTGTTCTCTTTTCTTTGACTAGTAGATCTGACTAGTAGTTGAGTGGATGGAGAGCAAGCACGCAGCAGTGAAGAAAAGGTTTATCAATAGCATCCGGAACTTGTAATCCTACATATCGTGCGCGCGGCGCATCCTGCGAGTATTTTATGAGCGACTACGTCTTCCTGGAGGGGACGGCTTTAATCGACGGCCGCCATTGTTTTTGTAACCATCTTGGATATCAACAAGGTACTCTCCTACTGAAAACGTACAATCGATTACCAGTGTTCGTTCTGCAGCGAACTTAAGATAAGCCGCGGACACTATAAGCATGTGTATAGACGCCGGGTTATCCATGTTGTAATTCTCGCTTTGTGTCCCAATTATCGTCACAAGTTCTTCTGGGCGAGAATCTAATTTGCATTATAAAAAATAATCATATGTACTTGTTCGCCCCACCCCGCACGACATCATAAATACGCTATCAAAACAAATACAAATTGTTGACGGATTGATTTAATTTATATTATTATTTTTGTACATACATAATTCAGTTACATAACGGTAATTTCATTAAGCATAAAAAATACTCGTACTGCCCTTAACTCGACTTGACTACCCAGTCAAAGTAGCGTTGACACGCAATGACGCAAGACGTTTGCATGAAAATATGAAAACAAAAGATGCTAATAAAAAACGTTTAAGTTTTAGTGTAAAATGCTCTAAGAAACAAAAAGATGTGATATTTATAAATAGTTGTCATGTCAGCATGCCACGTTGGCTACGACTCCAGCCATTCCTGATAGGGGATAGGGGAGATGGGCTACCCCTTTGTGCCAACCATGTTTGTCATCATCATAGCATTCGACGCAGTCCAAAGCACTCGCTTCCAACGAAGTTATACCACCGATGACGTATAATTTGCAATCTGAAACCATTAAAAAAAAATTAGTGTTGAGTGTGTTTGTTCGCCTATAACTCTGTGATCGCATCCAACAGTGATCAAGATCGAATTTCATGCAACAAGATGGGATTTTTATGCTGCTGTGTAAGGTTCTGTTTGACGCTCCCATCGCCATTCTTGGCAAGAAATAAAACATTCTTAAATACCGTAGGTGACTTAGTCATGTACTTACTCCGAGCTTAACTAAAACACGTGAAATATGGAATGATGCCACTGCATCCACCAAAGTGAAAGATATGATTAATAATAATTTTTGATAGTTTGTTTGACCAGTTTTATTTAATATACGGAAAATCCTAGCGTCGGCCACTTTAACAATTCAGCCTTTATTTTCCGACTTTCGACGTAATTTAAACAACAGATATTGTAACAAAATCTTTTAACATTATTTCGGTAAAATTCACTGCATAGCCGAACCATTAAAGTAAAAAGAAAAACTAAAAACGTAGCAATGCACCAAGATCACACACGTTCAAGTGGATGAAACTTGGAGTTTTTTTTTTTTGCTTACAATTTATTGTTTTTGGTTTAAATTTGTTTTAACATGGAAAATCCTTGTCGGCCACTGCAACTTAACAATCTATTCTTTAATTTTCGACTTTGATATTCCAGAACCAGGTCCTAATTGGTACGTAATAGTAACGTTATATTACGGAGAAGCTTGGAAAATTGCAGAAGGTATGTTTGAGCACTGGAAGAAGCACGTTCGTCCTTTTTACTGAAAGTTAGATAGAAAACTTTCAATTAAATAAAGTTTTTCAATTCCGAATTGAATTTGTAAATTTTCATAATACAACAACCGTCCTGCTTCGTGTTAAATGATAAACTAAATAGAGAAAAGTTTTAAAATGTTGCCTTTTTCTCCGAAGATGTTGTGCACTTTCAGTATGTGTGGCAGTACAGCCTCCACACGAACTGTGTACTGTAATATGCAGGACCGCATTAAAGGTGCGGGGGGGGGGGGGGGGGGGGGCGTTTGACACTGAGGCCCCGGGCCACAGGCCGAAAAGGACCTCAAGGGTGCCTCACGGTCACGGGAAAAAAAAATAAGGTGACATTTTCAATAAAAAGTTTTACTTTTACTGTTTTTATGAAAAAAAATTATTGTTCAACAAAATAAAACTACTTTTTTTTGCGGGACTGGGGGAGAGGGAGGGGGAGAAAAAATAGGGCCACAATAAATCTTTAAGCACCAGGAGGCCTCTACGAGGTTTAATCCGGCCCTGGTAATGTGTGTTGCCCTGTAATACTTTATGCGTAGCCTACTTTATGAGCAAATGTTCTGCTGGAACACAAGTCTTGTGGCGGCTGAGCGTGTATACACAGTGATTGTTCTATCAGTGCACAGTACCTTCTTGTAAACTCATTGCAGGATAGGATAAGTAATGCACAGTTTAAATGCACAGTAAGGCACAAGAACTAAAAGGATGCATTGCAGGTAATTCATTGTCTATTTCAGGCCAGACCTCTACCTGCTTCTACGGCTGCAGCACTGTGGCGTGGCACTTGCAATCCTGACTTGTAGGCCCATTCGTCCTTTTCTTTGTCGTAAACATCTACGGCTGCAACACTGCTGATGACGCCATCTTTGCGACTCGAAATCCGGGTAACTCCTCCAATCAGATGTAAGTCACCATTGTACGCCACTAAACTGCTGAAGCAGCGGGGAAAGCGAAGACTGTTGACTCGACACCAGCTGGAATTACAAATGGCACAATGCAACAAAAAGTTTGTTTGAAGTAGGGCATTTTCACCCAAAATGTCGGGGTGGGGTGTTTTTTAGCCATTGGAAAATTATTCGCTTTGTGGCGTCAGCTGCGATTTTAAGATTTCGTACACCCATCGTTTGTAGGAGGCAAAGGGGCGTACGAAAACATAAAATTTGAAATTTGAATGTGTGCCATAAGCATGCAAACCAAACACAACTACATTGTAGGTGTTTAGCCATCGGCACAGTTGATATGAGAATTCTGAGAGAACCTTAGTGAATAACCCATTTCTCCACTGGTCAGCTGACAGTATATTGCATAACTCAATTGAAATGGTACCATATTTTTAAATCATGAAACAAACACTAGAATAATTCAGAAACTACCATTAACACAACTTATGACTATCAATAGAGCTAGGTCGTGGGGGAGGGGAGGCAAGTTTCTCCCCCACCCCCTTACTGGTAAGACCCGAAGTTATAACTAATGGCTAACAACCAACGCACGGTTTCATTTTTTTGACTTCGGTTCCGGTTTTACATGGCCATAAAACCGCAGTTTCAGTTTCGGTATCGGTTTTTGCCATCCTCCCCTCCCTTTTCAAGTTTTTTTTTTTTTTTTGTAACAGTAAATTAATAAAACATACGCAGCTTTCATTTCCTCCTGGTATTACTAGCTTCCAACTCGCGCGTGTAAGTGAAAGTGAAAAAAGAGCCACAGCGAGACTCATGGTTAATGAGCGTCATTAACCAGGAGTCTTGCTGTGGCACTTTTTTCCTCTACTAATTTCTTTTATTATGACTAGGACTCTTTGCTATCACTTAGTCCGTAGAAAATGATAATTATTTAAAAATTCAAAACAACAAATCAATCTTTGATTTTTCAAACACTGTACGAAAAGCTGACAGAAAATCCGAATCGGTTTCGGTTTCCGATTCATCCCTATCGCATTTATGTAGTTTAAACAAATTCTCAAAATTGGCATTAAAATTCCTGAAAAAAAAAGCGTTCCTTCACAGAGGGCTCTTAGGAACTTGGCGCACTTCCCACACACAGTACGTACGGTCTTTAGCCGAATTTCTCGAGTCTTATCTTTTAGAATTCCAATTTCCTGGGGTGAAATTCCAGAAGATAGCTATAGAAGCATTCACTGCAAACATGTTGCTGAAGTAAATCGTTCCACTTACGTATCAGTGCTTTGGCAATAATATTCCACCATCTTGAGGATGGAGGGGCATCTCTCCCGCTCTTTGTTCCCCATTCCTCCACAAACCCAAATGGCGTCGCAAAATGCAGCAGCTGCCACTCCCATGCGTGGAATAACCAGAGGAGCAACTTCCATCCAATGTTCGCAGTTTGGACTGATCCTTTCCATTGAGCACAAAATCCTGCAGCAGGGCAGTAAGACAACGACAGGTAACTAAACGCATAATGAAGATACATTTCAAACGCGCAGCAAAGAAGCATTCTAGTTTCTGACTACACATTAAGTTACTCAATATAATAAAGTGGTATTACTTCTAGAAAAATGTATGATGATAAACTTCTGCGCAACTACTTGTTCGAGAATATTACTACGTCTTCCGTTAGGCAAAATGCACGTTGAAAAGTTGTTTCTTAAAAAACGTGTTGGATTTCGGGATTTTCGAATTTACGTGTGCTATTATAGCTTACGAGATTTGTTGAGATTTATTGTGACCCAAAATAATTTTTTAATTTATTTCGATTTTAAAACGTTTTGTAGCTATTATCACAGTTGATTAACTGCTTCGGTGAAGGACCTGTTTTTCATGGAAATAGTTGAAGTTGCTGTTTTCCTTGCGTACACAAAAAATGTAAAATCGGGAACAATTTATTATACATCGGAATAAAAATTTGCGTGTGACGAATAAGTATGACGTTTGAATTATACACGTACTGTCAGAATTATTAAAATATGTAGAATTACGTACGCTCCCTTGACGACGTTGGACGCAGTACCATCGACCTACACGTCGCTGTTAAGTGGCGCGAAAAAAGCCTGATATTGCATAGTTAGTCGAACAGTTGATCAACTTGGTGTGTTGCCTGGACAATACCAAGATCAGCTGAATGAGGTGTTGTCACCAGCAGATAGCAATATTATTATTGTAAAGTGATAATATCATACAGAATGAATCTGTTGTCTATATCTGTTCCACATTAAGTTTGCAGGAAACCAACTATAGTTTGTTCCACATTATGTTTGCAGGAAACTGGCTGAATGAAGCCACGTTTCCTTACATTACAAGTACAAAACCACGTAAATATCCCGCTCGTCGACTCTGATAGTAACTATGCAGAGTCTACAAGTGTGATATTACGTATTTTTGCACTCATAGTGTAAGAAAACGTGGCGTCATACAGTCAGTTTCCTGCAAACATAATGTGGAACGAACTATATATGAAGCCACGTTTCTTTCCACATACGAGTGTAAAAACACGTAAAAATATCCCACTCGTTGACTCTAACAGTAATTGTGTAGTCCACAAGTATGATATCCACATTTCAAGTTTGCATTCTTACTGCAGATAAACGTGGCATCATACAATCAATTTCCTGCAAACATAATGTGGAACAGTAACTGCACTGAAAATGAAATGTGAATACCAGAAAATTCCCCCATTTGAAGCGTTTATTCTGTTATTTTTTCCTCCAGAATTTTGATAAAATGTTGCAAAATGTCATACGGTTGCTGAAATGAATCATTTTTCTTGCTATAAACACGGAGACACCCTTCGTTTATACTAAAGCGACGGAACTATTGTTATTAACTTTTAATTGATAATACTGTCGATGATATCTGAGTAAATATCAGGATCTAATGCCTGAAGCCAGTATTATCCGCAAGCTGCAATAACACTGCTATTGCCTTCTCTTTAACATTGCTACTCCATAGTGGATTATTTCACAGGCACACTTATGACCATGCTTCAGATACCGAGTATTTATTGGATATACAGATACTTGTGCCAAATCAAAGGCTTAATCAATACCTAAGGTTTGCATGCAAGCCACACACAAAAAAAAAATTGTTTTGCTCCAATCTTTGTGTTGTACAGGCCTTGGCGCTATGTTGTAATGATGGAGGCACAACAAACCTAAATACCTATGTTGTATACTCTGGAAACCACTGTTCATTGAAACCAAGCCAGGTCACAACAATGACTTTACACTACTTGTGCTGTGTTGATACTGTTGGTGAGCGCCGTAAATCGCCTACTAAAAGCCCATAGACTATTAACATTATTTCGATAAAGAAAAAGGGGGAAGGGGGCGTAACAAAGTTATAATTTTTTTTAATCTTACTTCTGTAAGATTAAAAGCTAACGCCATCGTGAAAAATTCGGCGTTTATGCAATCATTCACATACGTGATCTGGGTTCAGTCTAGCATTAACGTAATGTCTTTATTCTCATTTGTTCAGACAAAGTTTATTAGTTTACTAGTTTATTTAGTTTGCTATGTGTGAAACTTTTAGTCAATTTCTAGCTGAAACATGATCTAAAATGCTTTAAGGACAGAAAACGTAAAATAACGATTGGAGGGCTGTTGGCCATAGCTTTACCAGGAATGTTAATAGGCAGTTCACATTGATTTGCCAGGAATGTTAATGGGCGATTTACATTAACTAAACTATACAAATGGTGTTGCTCGTGGGCCGAGACAAAATAAATTCATAAGACTGTGGTAATCCTATCCTGACCATCACACTGGCCACGAAGTAAAGTACTTACTGCCCGCAATCATCCTGACCTCCAATGGCATAGATGCATCCATTTAATTCAACCAGTGCATGGTGAATTCGAGCATGATTCATGTCACATAACTTTTCCCACTGCAGCCTGGGAAGATTCAGGCACCAACAAGTCCGTAAAGCTTGGATCTTCTGACCATTGCACGAATGAGACGGACAGCAACCACCTACCAACACAAACTGAACTGTACATTTCTATGGTAATGATAATCATCATTAAGTAAACTACAAGAAATCCTTTGGCATTTGCAGTCTCATTAGCAAAGAGGATTTACAAAGAATTGGACATGAAGAGAGACTATTAACTTAACTTGCATGATTGAACTGCAATATAGACATAATTTTAAATCTTGCTGCAGTATAGACATACTAAATTTTACATCTTGCTGCAGCATAGATATAATAAATTTTAAATCTTGCTGCAGTATAGACATACTAAATTTTACATATTGCTGCAGCATAGATATAATAAATTTTAAATCTTGCTGCAGTATAGACATACTAAATTTTACATCTTGCTGCAGCATAGATATAATAAATTTTAAATCTTGCTGCAGTATAGACATACTAAATTTTAAATCTTGCTGCAGTATAGACATGCTAAATTTTAAATCTTGTTACAAAGTAAAGACAAAAATGTAAGGAAAACTTTAAGAGATAATTATTACGTGGTACGATACAAAAAAAATGCGTGGGGGATTGGTTAGAAAGCTGGTGAAGCACCGCCATGTTCCACTAAAACTCAGCTTGCTCGTCTCAAATTACTCGTCTCCCCATAAAGTGTGGGGGTTATTTGCTAACTATGGAGGTATCAAGTGAAGATATCAATATTGCTTAAGACAATGCCGCAAATTAAGTTTTTAAATGCTCTATACAACATCATGACATATGCATGAAATGCCTAACATTTGTACGCAAGAGCCTCCAAACAATTACTGTGTATGACATGGTTACAGGGAATTGATATTTTCTACAAATATACCAGTCACATACACAATTGATTGTTCATAAATAGTGTATTAATAAGTCGAGAATGTGGAATGTTTCAAACACGTGTTTGAATCCATGCATCTTCTTCAGTATGGTTCATTGGACGAAGGTCTTTCATATTCTTCGAACGTATGCTATTACGTTAATGCATAGTTGGCAATCAAGAACGAACATCACAATTTTATTCATGTTTCATCCGAAATAGTTCAATTCATTGCATTCCATTCGGACCAAAGTACGGACTGCAAGCTGTGAAAGCAACAACTAGTAAAAAGGACAACGATAAATTTTTAAGAGTGATATGTAATTCACTAACACAATCAAAGGTATTACTGACCAACCAAATAGATCATTCCTCCAATTGCAACAGCTGCTGCGTGATGACGCGGAGAAGGCAGCTGACAAAAGCGTTTCCACTTGTTTTTTGGTGTGTCGTAAGCATAGGCCATTGTGCCTGCAACAGTTATTTACAATCATTATAGCCATAAATGTTAAAACCCCAAATAATTAGCAAACTAATACTAACACTAATCTCAATAACATTATTCTTAATGACCAGTTCGGCTTCTTGCAAGGTCGCTCCGCGGTACACCAATGAATTGGCGCTTTGGATAAATGGACCGATGCACTTAACTCGGGGTTTTACTTTCAGACTGATGTGATTCTGTTTGATTTCAAAAAGGCTTTCGAGTAGGTGGTCCATAACAAATTGTTGTTTAAACTTCAGTACTATGGCTTCGTGGGGAAATGACTTGATTGGATCAAATCCTTTCTTACTGAGTGTACTCAAAACGTGATCGTCGGAGAGGAAAAATCGGAGGACATGCAAATTATTAGTGGTGTCCCACAGGGATCGATTCTGGGACCCCTGCTTTTCGCTCTTTACTTAAATGATCTAACTGCTTGCCATCAAAATACAAACCAGGAAAATTTGCTAAGACTTGAAGTTACATTCTCCAACTATAAATTACTTTGATTTTCAATGCCTTCAATCCGAAATCGACAATGTGGTTACTTACTTGGTCCAGAGACTGGCAATTGCCACTGGCTAAGGACAACTGTATTTGTTTCCATGTGGGAAACAAAATAAAGGATGCTGCGCACTCCGTTGATTCACAAGTCTTAACATCGGTTGTTACCATCAAAGATCTTGGAATTTGGTTTCAGGCGGACTTGAAAACTTCTTCTCACTGTAATTGCATAAGCATATCCGCAAATCGCAGGGCATCAATAGTCCGACGCTGCTTCTCCTCGGGTAATCGTGATACTGGTCTTTGGGCATACAAGGTCTATGTTCGCCCTACTCTCGAGTACGCAAGTCAGGTTTGGTAACCGGGTCTCTTAAAGGACATTGATCGAATCGAGTCGGTACAGCGGCGGTATACTAAGTCATTACCGGGCATGCAGAACTTAACCTACTCGCAGTGACCTAAAGTTTTAAAGCTTGAGTCACTCGAGTTACGCAGATTACAGGCGGATCTCAAACTAACCTACTTGATTGTTCCCGATAAACTACCGCTAGTTCGCCCTCTTTTCGACCCGAGCAATCTTACTAAGACACGGGTTCCCCCGTTTAAACTAAATATTTCCAAGTACCGTTTGAATTGTAAAAAATTCTTTTTGGGGGCTAGAGTAGCTCCCGTTTGGAACTCGTCGAGTGCCAAGATTGTCTCGGGCAATTCTGTGGGTGCATTCAGTAGGATGCTTAACACATGTTGCTTTTCAGCCTTTTTGGCCCGTCCTGAGTTTACGTTTTGATTTAACTGTTCTACGTGTGTGTTGTTGTTTACAGATTCCCTTCGGGTGTTGATGATTGGTTTTTTTTTTCTTGTTTTGTCTTCTCTTTTTTATCTTTTTTTTTCTTGGTGTTATTTTAAACTTTGGGTTGGTTGTTAGCGGCCTCTTATAATGACCCTTTCCAAACCCTCAGCTTTTCTTGCAGAAACCTTTATTATTATTATTATTTTATTATTATTATTATAACACGCACACAGTCACAGCTTAACTTCCAGTCACTTTGAAGGAACGTAATCGTCTTCACTACTAGGTACTGAGCAGTGCTCATCCTTACGAATTGTCAAATACGCTTACAAATCCTTACACTTTCGAATTGTCAAATATTCTATTACTTAAACATCAAGACCATTCAACCTGTAAAACACTTAACTTGGTTCATGAATATTCAATAAATGCAGATGCTTAACCTATTTCTGGTGATTGTTCTATATTTACATTTCTTAAAAGGTAGGTTGCCACCAAATGAAAATGTGCTGCATCTAGCGCCATCGAGTGCTGCCTAGTGCTTGCTGCATGTAAAGGAATGCACAAAAGTAATTTCTATTACCGCAATAAACAAGCCACGTGCCTCCTTAATTATTGAGCAAAAATTGTTGGCACCTGCTCGTATACCTAGGAGCAAGTTGTAAAGATTAACGATATTACTGCCACTGGATGGTGCCACAGTATTTTCTTTATATTCTATTGTGGTACCATCTAGGGGTACTAACGTTAAACTTTATAGCTTGCTTCCAGGTGCAAAAGGAAGTACCAAATTTTCACCCAGTAATTAAGAAGGCACATGGCTTGTTCATTGTGTTAAGAGGTATTTCTTTGTGCATTCCTTTGCTTGTTGTAAGCAAGAGCTAGAGAGAACGAGATAGCGTTACATGGCACTAGCTGCTGCAAACTTTTGATTGGTGGCAAACCGCCTTTAACCACAAATCACGCGGTATTGCCAGGTAGCCGTAGTTAACTGAAAAAACTAAGTCCCAACTTGCAGTGCAAAGCTTTGTGCAGGGGCCCTGACAGTGCTGAGTAAAGCGGGCAGCAACCGCCAAGTGGTCAGCATCCTCGTCTCCAAACCAAGTAAAAACTGGTTCGAATCCCACGACAGACCATGGTACTTTAAATAAAATTATCAGAAATTAATTCATGTAACTATAGGGTTAAATACTTTTCTATGGCAATCTAACCTGCACAATCTGAGCTCCAATTGTCAAGAGGATTGAGGCCACCGAGCACAACGATTCTCATCAAACAGGGCTCTGGCAGAGGACAACATGGGTTCTGTCGACAAGGTGACGTCATTGCTCTTTCACACTGTAAAAGTTATGGTCATTTGTACATCGTATCCAAGTAAAGCATTCATTTTACGTTAATGTAGCAGTTGCGTCACTGAACCCTAAACACTTTTGGGATATGGTGAATGACAGGTTACTGGTACGCTTTGCATGCATTATCCTAAAATTCCAGGCATTTGAACAAGAGTTACTGCTGATGACACACTAACGACCCCACTTAAAATGGTGGAAGTTCCCTTCCTAATGGCTACCAGTTGAACCAGACAGGATCTTAATAAGTTGAACCAGACAGGAACTTAATAAAACTGGACAAAATCCACGACGCAATCATCCGACATCCCAAAGATGGTTCTACATAAAAGTTGGGTTTTACCATTAAACTGGCATTTTCACAAACTTAGGATCCTTAGAAAATAATTACATGATGATGCAAAGCTAATCGAGCTAATTCGGTTGGACTTGATGGATACAATTTATAATTTAACGGCCTTCAAGGAACCCTTTTGCAGCCATAAAGTTAAACAATCCTGAAGGACACATGAAGGTTATGACTTACATTTGTATGACTTAAAAAAAACTCATTCCCTACAATTTTCGACCCACTCGGAATGTCACAAGCAAACAAACCCTAGTCACTAAACGGTTGCTTAAACCTCACTAAATAAGTTGATTTCATTTAACTTCACCATAGGTTCCTTGTTTTGCGTATAGTGCGTTGTGTGATAGGTTCCTTGACAGCTTTTGGAGTAAGCCCCGAAAAACTTAAGAAAAATATATTGTAAGGAAAGCATGGCAACACACACGTTATTTGTGCCTATTCATTAACACATTCCGGCCTAATTTAGGTCAATAATACATTAACTATTTAAGACCTAGAAAAAAAAAGACCATCTAAAAAGAAGAGACACTGAACAGAACACAGAGGCAAGGAAATGTAGCTGAAAAGCTACAGAAATGTGGGTGATGATTCACAGATTAATTACAGCAGATACGACTAAAAAGCCAAAGAGATTAGATTGAAAAGTTGCAGCTCAAGGACTGCAAACATAAACAAACTTGCCCATCCAAACAAATACAACTCAAGAGCTACGATTGAAAGGCCACAAGTGCGAACTAAATGGTTGCTTAAACCACGTCAGTTGACTTCATTTAAATTCATGCTCGGTTCTTTGCAGCTTTTTGGAACAATCTTACATCGGACAATGTGAATTATCATCTGAATAAGGCGAACAGCTTGAGGTCCAGCAAGAAAAATGATGTAGGAGTGGCTTCGAATATAGTGAACATTGATGGAAAAAAAAAATGAGCCGACTCATACATTAAAATTAAGTTAATGATCAAACAAAGATGGATTAAATTTTGAATGTGGGAGGATAAGCACAAAATTACTTTTAAACTGAATGAAATTATAGAAGACACCAAAAAAGTGAACCTTTGACTTGTGAACAAATTACACTAAAAGTTAGTAAGTGAAGTCTTCGAAGTGATTGTAACGGGATTTTGAAGTTTTACTTTCCGTTTAGTTTACTTGGAGTCTAATCCTAGAGAAATTTCTTTTTCTGCGCATGCAATTTTTATGCACTTACTTGTGAGTCGCATGACATAGCTCGTCCACATTGGTCGGGCCAGCATTCTTGAATGACTCCATCCAAATTTGTACAACACACTCCAGCTGACGGACGCTGTGGTTGCCCTTCCTGATTATATTTCTCTGGAGAAAGGTGCTGTTGTTGGCGTGGAGGTGAAGAGGAAGAAAATTGTCTATTGTGACTGACGTATGACGGACCAGTTCTCGGCGGAACTGCGTTGGGGTAACCAGCATCGGTGGAAAAGCCAAAACTGTTTTCGGAACCTCCTCGGGCACCATTCAAGCCAAAAGTCTTAGAACCTTCGTCCCAGGGACGGTCGAACTTCCCAGCTCCCCCTGCCTAAGTAAACCAAATAAAGAAATTAAAATAAAAACCTAACTACATGATGCATGTTAATGTAATTAAGCTAACCACAAAATATTGAAGTACTTTGTATTCCACAGTTGGTGTGCCAGAGACAAATGACCTAAATCTGCAGATACACAAGAAAGCTTCAAATACTTTCTTCCATTGACTGGGTCTTTCCTCCATTGACTGGGTCTTTTTTTTAATAAGGGTAAATCTAGTTGATGTAGGTCTCTAGTTGACACAGGTTTTTATTTGGTTCTAGGGTTTAATCTGCTCCGTAAAATTTCTGCTCCGTAAAATTAAGTGCTGAATCTGTATTACTAGGAATTACTCTCAGCGTTTACGGTCAAAACTGTGTTGAATACGATCAGCTGCCATTACAATGAACTATTGCTGTTTGAAATGCTGTTGTTTAACTGTAGTAGTGCTACAGACGCCAGTAAAAACTGTTGTTTATAAATGCACACTTTACGTTTCTGCAGTAGTACTACCTTATATAAAGGGATTTACAAATTTTACCTTTATAGACTTCACCGTTACAAAATTGGGTAATTGCCCAAAAGCAGATCACATTTCAAAAAACAAACGCAGGCCTTCAGCATCCGGCCACATTGCATCACACAAAAAGATGGTGCCGGATCCTACATGTAGGGAAAATAGGAAACATTTTTAATAAACGACTTCAAAGTGTTATTTCCTGAGTTTGGAGTATCTGAATGATGGATATTTCTGTATACACGGATTACTAAAGGCGCAGGGCTGGATTTTTTATGTGACATGGATTTGCTACTACAATCAACCAATCTTATGTAACAAACGGGAATGACAGGCTAGTAGCCGTCTATTAGCCCCTGGTGAAGAATTAGGCTGTTACGATGAGTAGCCTTGCTTGCTTGTTGATCTTTCAACTGCTGCATTGTTTTTCTCGAAACCTCTGTTTATGTTGCCAACTCTTCCGTGGGATGAAACATAATTAGTGATAAGCAAAAGCCCTTTTAACAGCGACAGCGACCACAAGTGATAAATCATAATAGGATTCTGCCAAAAAGACGATGTACACTAGCTGTTTACTCGCCATTATGTTCTACGTCATTTATGTTGTTTCGTGCATTTAGTTAATAGGCAACCACCAAACTCGAACACTGTCAGAAATAAACCGTTTATTATCAAGTAGAACTTATCTTATGTACACCTTTCCAAAGCAAACCTGCAACCTGGAGAGGAAATGTGTTCGAACCACGGAAAATACACAAGATTTTTTTTTAAATCTCCATAGTAATTCTATTATCAAGCACATAACAGTTCTTGTTGCGCCAGTTCTTGTATTATTTGTCGAAACTCTGCTCATAATTCCCACTGGTAATTCTGAGGTTTATCTCTTACCAATCATCAAGTGAGCAAAATGCTGGCCTGGCCTACTTTTCACACTATTTTTCCTTTCACACAAGTCTCAAATCGAGGGTCACACAACGGAAACAAATTCTTAACATATATGACAGAAAAATACTAAAACGATATAGC
This sequence comes from Lithobius niger, assembly GCA_023313725.1. NCBI lineage: Eukaryota > Metazoa > Arthropoda > Chilopoda > Lithobiomorpha > Lithobiidae > Lithobius > Lithobius niger. Next base: position 19,848 of record JAHWFP010017237.1, on the reverse strand, counting down.
TACAAAAAGGTTCGGTTCACCTTTTTGGAATCGTTCAAGGGCTCATCTCGGTTATTAAAAACACAAGAAATTCGGCTTAGTGTGTACTTTCAAGGTTTTGTTTTGTTTTAATTTGTTGACTGCCGTGGAACAGACAAAGCCACAGCCGTGCTGGAAACCTGTGTGAAAAACCATGAAAAAAATTCAAAATAATTCTTATGTAAAATTTGAAGTTTCTATGAACCTTTTAAAACAGCTCTCAACCGTTTTTTGTTCTCCTTCGTTGTAACCTTGGCTTTAGGAAGTAGGAAAGGCAGCCACTAACTCCGTTCGGTGGGATGTTAAGAAATAGTTGGGCTGGTTTGTATTCCTGATGGATCCTAAATAGAGGTCCCTTAATCTCCAACACAAGCAAATGATTATTTCCTTTTCATGCGTGCGTCCTTCTCCTTGAAACACTTAATGGCACTCGAGTGTCAGGGGCATGAGCTCCGAGAGCTCATCCTGACAATTAAAGCTATGACAGTCGACAAGAAGCGTAAAAGTGTGCTTCTCCATTCAGCGAAACGTCAGATTAGTTGAATGGTTTCACCTGCACTAAAATATAGTCTTCTGACGTACAACTTTTAAAGAAATGGTATCCTCTTGCGAAAATGGTGTTTGTAGGGAAACTATATAACACTGTACTAAAACTGTTTAGATCGCCGTATAAAAATTAATGTTTACCGGTCTATTCAGGTTGATGGAACAACCTTCTCTTAGTCGGAGGCTTTCCCTTTCTCTTTCTTTCAGCTGTGTAAAGAATAAGCAAATTATTAGTAACGCATCAAATTCATCTAATTTTACGTAGTCCAAATAAAGCTGTTTGCAGTGAAAATGTAATTTGAACGGTGTTCGTTGAGTATACACCTTAGTATACACGATGCATGTAAATGTTATTATGCTACCCATAAAATATTGAAGCACTTTCTATTTTGTGTCCAACAGTTGTTCTGCTATGGACGAATGACATAAACCTGCAGATACGCAAGAAAGCATCAAATATTTAATACCGTATTTCCTCCATTTGCTACAGGGCCTTTATTTGATGCAGGTAATCTAGTTGATGTAGGTCTCTAGTTGACGCTGGCTTTCATTTTGGTGTCGGAGATTTATTTTACTCTGTAGAAATAAATGCTGGATCTTTATTTATGATGAAGTATTACTCTTGGCATTATTGTCGAATACGCTGTAGTCAGCTACCATACAATATACCCTGTTGTTGTTTGAAATGCTGTCGTGTAACTATAATAGTGCTACACACGGCCAGTGAAAACTTGTGTTTACAGTACACACCTTACGTTTCTGCAGTACACTACCTTTACTACAAAGGGCTTCGCAACCCCTTTACAAACTTCTTGAGTAAATACCTAAAGCAGGTCATATTTAACAAAAAAAAAACCAGTCTTCCATCTCCCGGTCAGATGTCGGGGCCTACACATAGGGGAAACATGATAAATTGTTCCAACTGTTCCTGACCAATGACGCTCAAGTTTTGAGTATCTGTTGAAAAGATTGCATTTGGGCAGTAATTCGTAGCAAATTGTATGAAATCACTTGAATGAGTGACTGATATTTCTGGATTTGCTGTTTACTCGCCATTATGTCCTATGTCATTTATGTTCTATCTTGCGCATAAAAGTTGGCAATCAGTTTTCTTCCAATTAATTCCATGGCAACCACTTCACTCGACTACTGTCTGAAATAAACTGTTTATTATTTATGTTGCTATTTATGGCTCCTAAATAGAGGACCCTTTATCTCCAATAATGGTTTCTTTTTCACAAATTAGAGCTATGACAATCGACAAGAAGCATAAAAATGTGCTTCTCCATTCAGCTAAGCGTCAAATTAGTTGAATGGTTTCACTCGCACTAAAATGTACAACTTTTAAAGAAATGGTATCCTCCAAGAAACAGTTTTTGCAGGGAAAGTATATAACACTTTACCTAAAACAGTGTAGAACGCTGTATAAAAAATAGAAGTTTACCGGTCCATTCTGGTTGATGGTACAACCTTCTCTTAGTCTCAGTCTTTCCTTTCCCATTTCTTTCAGCTGTGTAAAGAACAAGCAAATTATTATTAGTAACGCATCAAATTTTACATAGCCCATCTCTAGCTGTTTGCAGTAAAAATGTAATTTGAACTGCGTTGGCTGAGTATACAGCCCAGAGAATGCTAGACAGCAAAGAAATATGTGTACACAAGTTTTTATTAGCTGCATTGCTCGAGATCCCACTTTTGGTTACGTCACTGGTGCCTTTCAATACGGACAAGCAAAGCTACCGACACTGTGATATTGATGTCACAAAAATTTGAGCTTCTCATGATGATCTCGCAGATAAACAAAGCATGACTAGTGTAACCTTACAGGCCTAAGTTGACACATGCCAGGAGTATAACACATAGGATAAAGAGGAGATTTTTCTCATTGTCATCAATATTGCCCGTTTCGCAAGATGAGAGCATATTACAGTCTTGTAAAGGTTATTTCAATGTTAAGTCAGCTCCTTTTTCAGGGTGATACCAAAACACCTGCATCCCAATCATATTCCCATAGTTATGTAACTTTCAATCATTATAAAAAGTATGGGATTGACAAATTTACCCAACGATAAAAGTGTTGGCTATCAAAATTAACCCACTGTGACGTATATGGGTTGTCAGATTAACCATATGTAACTGCCAGTTTTGGTATGACGATGTGTTAGCGTGATGTCATTCATCCCCATGCGTTAACATTAACAATTAACTGGGAATGTGCTCATTCCATCGTATTATTTGCTTCTGTCATTCAGCGATTTGTAGGGTTTCTGCTTCTGGTAGTGATGTTGCAAATATGAAAATTCAAAAGACTGGCGTGGTAACGTTTCAATGGATGGCTTCGTTTTATACAGTTAACGTTTTATCCGGAACCGCTAGCTTAGCAGACCGTGATCCAATCCACTTTTAAGTTGTTTAAAGACAGACCATTTCGCGAATCACCATGATGACGTGTTACGAATACCAGTTATCAGATAGCTTTACTAACTTGTTCTAACGTCGGTAGAACACTACATTCAGCGTCTTCTTTAAGCACGTTACATAAATCGGAGACAAATTTAGTTGCATGTGGGTTCATTTGGGACTCCCCTTACGCTATATACTTTTCTGGATTTAACAGACTTGGCGGTAAATATGAAATGTCGCCAGCTTTCACCAGTACCAACACCCATACAGCCTTAAGTTCATACCAAGTTAAGAATTAAGATTCAACCTGTTAAGTGGTTTGACAACACGGTTCCGGATAAACACAGTCAACGGTAAATATATAAATTTCTTCAGTTACAGTATTTCTTTTAACCATATAACCGCTTATGTATCTATTGCTATCGTACAGTTTTGCAAGACAGCGCGCCATTGTACTATATCCCTTCTGCTCGCTTCTTGACATGACTCAGCATTTGTGCGATTAAAAACCAAACGAGGGTCACGTGACGGTATGAATGTCAAAAGAGCGTCGTAAAGTGGAAACAATGGTTTGTCACGGTAAACATATGAAAGTAGATTCAAAGTCCAAGCACTCCAAACTGGAACTATGCGTGAAATGCTCGAAATACACTCCCCAATATTTAACAATCTCCTAGAAGCCTCATTTTTAAATTGACTTTTAGCAAGGCATTGACGAACGGTGGACAAATAATTCCCCTGTGACTGTATATGACGCGCATTATCGGAAAGTATTGATAGGAATGTCAATTGGAAGGTTTGTCCCTTTAATGAACCTTACCTGACGAGCTTCCTGCACTTGACGGGCCATACACTCGGCTTGAAGGACTGCTCTGCACTGAAGGCCAGCATCGATACCTCCACCAGGACATTCTTTGTTCCGTGGATTCTTGAACCATTTAGACAAACAAGTCTTTTTTTTCCCAGAGGAACTATTATCGTCTGTATGACCACCACAATGCTTGGGATAGACAGTAGGGATTCCAGACAAAGTAGTGGGATTGCAGCCAAACGTCATGGGAGTGATACATGGATTGCCTACCATTATGTGTCTTGGAAAACATGGCAAGGTGGAACCAGAGGGTACCCCGTCGAAGTTCTGGAAGCATCTGTCAACATCACCATGTCCTATGCTCGGACAAACCATTGAACGAAGATCTGGGCATCGAGTTAAGTTAGCGGTCTACGGAACAAATATTTCAAAAATGGAGGACGTTGAGTAATGTAAGAAACACACCACAAACATTTCGAAAATAAGCCATCAGTGAAAGCGTATACTATAAATAACCAGGTTTGTATAAAGTTCCGTAGGAATGAGGAATAACGAGCTCATAACTGATTCAATATATTTTAGCATCTGATGGACCATGCGATTACCTCGATTGCAACCAGTATGTAGAAAATAAAAATTCGATTGGTGCCGAAACTCGTATCAGCATCCGTTTCTTTAGATACACCAACCAATTTGCTGACTGGGTTATCTTGAAACAAAACCACACCTTTAAAAAAATCCGTTGTAGTACAACTGGGTTTCGGTTCCCATCGCACACTGGGTCAGAGCCTTAATACCGTTGTTCACTCCTCATTTTTGTTCTCCTGTTCGAGTGGCACGACTCGGATTCGAACTGGCAAACTAGTCCATTACCAGATCACTACCATAGCATTTGTACCTATTTAGTCGCTCGTCCAGTGACATAAAGATAACTCCCCGAATGCGTTATTATCTGAAAATCTTTTCATTTCAATGGCAGCAGGTGAATAACTCCCATAGCGTTGCAGGTACATCACATATGGTTACATAACTTCAAGTTCAGAATGTCCGGGCATACTAATGGGACAACATGAACTGACCTTGAATACACTTTTCAAGGTCATCGAAACATCATCATAAGTAGGTTTTAAAGATACAGACATGGTTCGAATTGCAAAGAAGTAGAGAACGATGAAATAACGTCATTAAAGAAAATAGAACACAAATCGATCCAAAACTTAAGGAGATACAAAAAATATAAGCAGTAGGTGCACAACGTGCAAATCTCACTGCACGCCACTTGCATCAACTTCATCTCTTGCAAGTTTTGGATCGATTTCCGTTGTTGTTTTCTTCACTGACGTCAATTTCTACTTGTTTGCAATTTGAACCAAGTCCCCAGCTTTAATAATCATGAAGATAGTGCATTCAAGGTCAGTTTCAGTTGATAGTGCATTCAAGGTCAGTTTCAGTTGATAGTGCATTCAAGGTCAGTTTCAGTTTTTTTACGTTTAACTGTCCATTTCGTCTCATTCCTTTAGTTGCCGTGCTACACACAAGTGGTGTGCAGTAAAGCTTGCAGGTGTGCAGTTACCGCATGTTTTTTACCTCCAGTTATGGAACGATTTTCGTTCAGTTTTCTTTATTCATCTTTATTCCTTCACTACATGTTTGCAATTCGAACCATGCCTCTATCTTACGGAGATAGTGTTTTGATGAATTGGAAAAGTGTATTGAAGGTCAGTTCAGCTGCTCCACTAGCATGACCCAGACATTCTAAACTTGCGTACCTGCAACGCCGTATGGGAGTTGTTCACTTGCTGCCATTGAGATAAAGACCCTGTGTAATCTACACTAATAGGCTGGCGAGTGGAAATGAACTAGTTCCATACTTCGAATCCGGATCACGTCACTCGAATGAAATCTAAGTGCACAGAAGTGGACTACCCTACCCTATTTTAATGTATATTTTTGCTGAAGTCTTATATCCGGCTTACCTTTATATCATTTACAGAGATTTCTGTCTATTTATAACTCCCGATTTCTGTGGTTGCCAACGCATGACCAAATGGGCATGGTCAGCTTTATTTTTAACACTAGCAGACTATATTATGAAAATAAAAGTTCTAACCTAGCCCAAGCTGGAGCCAGCTGTTCAGAGTCTATCTAGATCTATGCACCAGCAAATCTTCCAATTGGTTTGCTTGGTAAAATTCCTGAAGGACGATTCACATTCAGTAGCAGCGAGATGGTAAACGGAAAAATGGAATGTCAAAGATTTTTATTCCTAAAATATCATCATAAAACTGGCATACTTTAAATTATCTCATTTAATTAAGTAGTAAGATTCACTGAAAAACAAGCACTGTTTTTAATCAGGCTAACCGTTCACTGAAACACACACCGTTTTTAACTTTCAGGCTAACTGTGCAATAAAACGCATACGGTTTCAGGGTAATTGTTAACAAAAACACATACACAATTTTTACCCATTAAGCTAACTTTTTACTAAAAGACACTGTCCTACACATTTTTTTCAACTTTTGGATTTTTTTTCAGTCACACATACACGCATGGACGTGCACAGGCCCCCGAGAGCAAGGGGCAGACTTTTCTGAGGACTTTTTTTTTTGGGGGGGGGGTGTTTTAACCTTTTTTTACTCCCATTTGTGGGACTTTAACCATTTCTGCCCCTCTTTTCGCTACTTTCTTAGCCGTTATTGTGCTTTTTTTTTTGCGTTTTTTTTGGTGAAGGCAGGGCCGGGCGCCACCCTCCCCCCCTGTGTGCACATCCATGCATACACGATTTTTAACTGTAATCATAAATTATCTTAACACTATTTTATCTAGATTTGCTGCACTTCACTCCTTTTGAAACTTACTGATGGCTCATTGCTAGTTCTTTGATAGGTGCATGGTGAATCTGGTCCAAGTGAATTGTTTGGCAATCCGGAACTTGACGTTTGATTATAATCGAACTCCAAAAGGCTATGTGGACGTGATGGGGCCTGCATGTACTGGTCCATGTTGTACTGATCCCACAATGATTGTCGAGGTACACTTATCAATTCAGGATACTGGTTCGTGTTTCCTAGAGACGTAGATGTATGGTATCTGCACAAAAGCATTGAAGTGACTTTCCAATCAGAATCCCACAATATAAAACCAATTCTGGATTCTTCCAGATTGTATGTTAATAATGGCAAAGAATAAAAAAATAGATGTATCCAATTTATGAAATTAGAGAGAAAAGACTAATCTCTTACCTACTTTCAATTACAATTTGAATTGATTTCGACTCATCAAAACCAATCTAGGCTGTAAGTTCCTGAAGAGATTTAGTGCACCGTTAAACTGAGTGATGCGTGTGGTAGTTCAATCTTGTCCAACTTTTTCGATTGCTCCAAGCAGGCATGTCCTACCACAGCTTGGAAGAGGGCCTAGGTTCTATTTTGTTGGTTTTTGTGCAACTCGCCATAATTATTAATGCGGGCACTGGTATTGAGAGGTGAAATTCTTGGCCCGTCATAAGAAGCACGAGTGCAAAATCAGTTGTGAAGAACATTTTCAGTGATCAAATCAAAAGTTAGAGATGCGAAGGCCATCAGGCACAACCCTAGTTCTAACGAGTTTCTTTGAAAGATGAATTTCATTATTATTATTATTATTTTTTTTTTTTTTTTTGCAACCGGCATTCTAAGAGCAGAAAGGAATTAGAATCCCAAGTGAGGTTGAAACATAATTTCGTAAACAGATCAGCGGAGGTTCGTTATGCCAATTGCCACACAAACCTTTCTGGGAAACAAGATATTACAAACCTTTAAAGTATTTTAATTCTCCATTTAGGAGAAGAAATATTTGCAAAGTGTAACATTTTGGAGAGTATTGCACTCCGTTATTGAAGTTAATAAAACACTGTATAGACGAGTCAAATACAGGCAAACTACTTTCAAATCCCTATCAGCCTAGCAGTAAAACGAGTAAAAACAGAACGTGAACATAATTTATACATAATTTACTTTTGGACCGATTTTAACAATCCCTTGAACAGATTGGGTTTTATAGTGTGCTTAGTTTCAGTTATGTGACAAAACATTAATATATTTTTAGCTGAAATGCTAATTAAAAGTTTCTAAACTATGACCCTCCTTCACGGAAGGTATCACGTTGGGAAGTGAAGTTCCAGGGCTTTAACACTTGCTTGGAAACAGAATATTGCGAAGGAAAATACTTCAACTGGATCCTGGTAACCACGACCTGGAATCTTCTAGACACTTCTATAAGGTTGAAGTTGTTCACTGCCCATGTGCAGAGAATCGCAACTTCCTCTGGTTGCACACAGAAAAAACCTTTGAGTGACGTCCTTCCTGTACGTGCAGGTAGTGATCAATATCTGGACTAACGAGTTAATACAGATGATGTCCTAGTGGTCATAGAGTTTATGCAAAATGCCAAACTGCAAATGATTTCCAGATTAATTCTAGCATCAGATAGGGTTTCAGAAAAAAAAAAACACTCAGTTTGGGAAGAGATCACTAGTTATTGCGATCTTGTGTGCTAACAGAGGTTCATTTTTCTTTTACCAATCGGCTGATGGGGATTTGAAATTCTTCACCAGTGTTTGATGCGGCATGTTATTTAGTGGTATTTTTGTTTATTATTAGCTCTGGCACTTAATTTTTTTGATTGATAACTTCTGCAATAGTTTTACTAGCTATGCCTAGAAAGCAGCAGGAGAAAATGGAATTAATACTCACAGGTAACCATGCAACACCATGAGACGACATTCCGGCATTTCCATTATTGGCCGAGCATATTCACTGTAGAGACATTCAAAAAGTTCTTGATCGTTCATGTAACCGAATCGTATGCATCGTAAGAGATCAAGCGCAACAGCTTTTCGGTTCTCCAGATCATAGCAAATCCAACGAAGAACGGCATCGAACGCTTCCTTCTCACTTCAACAGCAACGAAAGAAAATTGAATAATCATAAGTAAACTATTATCAGGAAATTTATTACTTAGTCTTTTTTTATTTTGGGGGGGACAATGACTTTATCTTAAAGAAAGTTTCACAAATAACATTAGCGCTTCGACAGTCATTTAAGCCATTCATTCCGGGATACATGATGAGGAGGCACTAAGCCCACCAGGGTACACAGAGTAAAGTCAGCCCAATGGTCAGAGTCCTCGTTTCCAAACCTAGGGAACACTAGATCAGTCGAATCTCGCGACCGACCTAAAAAAATTTCGTGACTGACAGTATTTAAAGAAACGCATGGAAGTTAGTTGAGTTCTGAAGGGGTTCCAGCGCAGAATATAGCATTTTTCAAGTTGGTCAGTAAAATGAGGCTATATCTATAGCCCTAAAGAAACGCATTGAAGTTAGTTGGGTTCTGAAGAGGTTCCAGTGCAGAACTATAGCATTTTACAAGTTGGTCAGTAAAATGAGGCTAAATCTATAGCTCTAAAGAAACGAATGGAAGTTAGTTGGGTTCTGAAGAGATTCCAGCAGAACTATAGCATTTTACAAGTTGGTCAGTAAAATGAGGCTATATCTATAGCCCTGTAAGTACAGTTACCTAAACCACGTCCCAATGCCACTTAACTGTGACATCACCATGCGTTAGCCATTGACAGACAAGAACAGCAGCATTTTGGCGTCTGAGTGGACTAGCTTAGTCACGTGATACACATCACGGCAGAAAGCCATGGCGTGTAGTATAGCATCTGCTCTCACGAACATGTACCATGTTTTACCACGGACCTGTTTTCCCACCATGCATGAAAAAATTAATTCCTAGAAAGGTTTTCATAGCCTCTACGACCACAACACAAGTTTAGAAAATGTGACGTCACGTTCATGCCCTTACAATGAAGGATAATTCAGGAAAAGTAAGCACGTGCTAAAATGGTCCTTCATTATAGTGCTGTTTTTATAGTCGACGAAAAGCTACATTACATGAATTTATAACAGTTCCCCTTTGAGCACTTATTTTCCCTTAGATGTTGTCTTCCCTGCTGAGCTCGTATTACTGCGCATGACCAGACAATGGCGAGCCTTTATAAGCTCGGCGCAACGGATCATCGTCATCTTTCTCCTAGGGCGCTCACCAAGAGTGGTCGTCCTCGAGCCTCCCCATTCGATCCTCCTCGTCGATCCTCCCTGACCGCGATCCACGGTCCTTCCCCGATCCTCCGTTGTGATGTCTACCTCAGCCCCACAAGTGACTGTTTTCAATTCCGGATCACCAATGTCCCAAGAAGCCTCAACCTTCAACAGTGACGATCCCTTGTCTACGGATCCAGTCCCCTCTGGGGATCCGGTCCCCTGCTCCGCCTTCTTGGCGTCAGGACTTTCTCAGGTCATCTTCATATCTCACAACGCGCGCCACCTCGGCATTCTGGACGTACTCCCTTACGCAGGGTATCACTGCTCCGGTCTCCACCTTTAGTCATCTTCCCGATCCTCCTATCCCACTTCCCGGCTGAAGAACGAAGAGGAGCATTCAAGAACCGGGGCTCATCTGTGTACACATCACACTTACCTTCACCAGTGACATTGATCCCCCTCGGATCGTCTCCTACCAGGTCTCCGCTCTTCTCACCTCCACAATCCATACGGCTACCTGTGCCATTTCCTAGCTTCACTAAGAAATTCTGCGATCCGGCCAACAGTCCCATCAACTGTTGCTTTCCCAAGGCACCCAGGCTGGCGGCTCCAGCAGCGATCCCTCAGCCCACTTTGCCGAATGCGCCTGAATTATGTTTCCTCCGATGCCTCGAAAGAGAGGACCGGAACTTTGACATCCACTACACAACTCTTTCGCCTCTCCGATCTCCAGACTACCTGTCACTGCACCATTCCCCTCCTGTCTTGGTGAGATACAAGCCACCCTTCATTACTGGCCTCACGCCGCTTCAACGCAAGTCCTTACCAGTCCAATCGTGCGATCCTCTTCTCCAAGCCGTGCCGCTCGATCCAACAAGGTCATCCTGTTCGTCTGCCATCATGCCTCCTCCTCAGTCACCAGCCGAGGCTTCATATTCATAACAAGGAAGAGAAACAAGAGAGGGTGCCCCGGTCACATCATGCCTCACTAGCAAACTTCACTGATTCTTTCTGTAACCAGCCCTCGTTAATTTCAAAGACCTCCCACTCCCGAATCAGAAGAAAAAGACAGGACTGATCCTACTTCATATATTCTTTTACCTGTTCTATCCAGTGATCTCACACTGTGCACTGTAGAAATTTCACGATCCTCTTTATCTTGATAAACTCATGCAAAAAATAATAATAATAAATATTTAAACCAACGAAGAGATGAAGAGAAGACAAAGACATAACACCACAATACTGAAGGGGAGACCATACTCACTATCATATTCCCTTGGTTTACTGCCTAAGGCTTTGGTCTTTCACCCAACCCAGCGTCAACCCCCAGAGTGATCATTTTAAAACCACATTCTCATCCAACATGAGACCCATCCAACTACGATCCTACCTCACGGTCCCAACTTGCGATCTACCACATCAACTGGCCCGGGGAGTTGGATTATGACTACGATCCTCTCCATCCTTCACCATCTTCCTAATGGACCTCATCACCACGCCGCTCTCCAACACGACACTCCTCTTCCACCTTACGATCCACCTTCTCCACAGTCCTGCACTGACTCCTCACTCTACCGCTACGATCACTACAATCGACAACTTTCAAGCAGCTTCCCGCGCTTTTGTGCTCCACCGCTCCTTTGTTCCACGATACCATGTCGGACACGTCGTCTTCAGAAGACCCAGTTCCACCAGTTGTAGTTCCCAATGTGCCTTCTCCCACGCCCTGTTTGTGCCTTGAATTCTTCAACAAAGCCAACCACCTTGATCCCCATTCATGCTGTCAGTATCACAGGCAATATGATGGTTTCACTAAGAAATGGAAAATCTGCATTACCATTCCTCCCTCCAAGTGATCCGTAAACGACACTTTTCATCTCGACAACGAGCGGCTCGGGCCGCTCGACAAAAGGCCCTTGATCACACCAAGACCCTCGTTTCACGACCAACTACTCCTTCGAATAACCAATCTCCTCGAAGTTCTACGAAACAATCTTCATCCGATCCTACAGGGAACTCGGATCCTCTACCTAAACAACAGAAGGTCGACAGCTCCAAGTCCGGCGATCCGTTAGCTGTTGCCAGGACATCCGGTGTTACCACATCTTCCAAACAGGCGCTCAAAGCATCCTTCAAGCCTACACCTAGGATCAAGAAGGCCCGAGTCCCTCGTGCATCACCACTACACACAGTGCTCCATTTCACCCGATCCTGGTCACCAAGCCGCCGTCATCTCGCATCCCAGCCAAACATCATCCTTTAATTTATTCTTGTGGAACACCACCCACCGATCCCTCCCGTTCCTGCAATTCCTACCGATCCACCATTCCGCGACCCGTATCATCTACAACTCGCCTCTCCGATTGCTCGAAGACTCTTATTTCACCAGCAATAACCCCGCCGGCTCTAGATAGACACCTTATTTTCCCAGTGCTTTGGTACTACGTACAGCGTTGACCAAGGGCCTACAATTATCAGTGCGTGACATGGAAAACATCGACTTCAATATTAAATTCGTGCTCAACATCACTGAATCATTTTTCACTGAACTCGCCACGCTCCGCACCGCCGCCGCCAACGTCTCTGCACTTCAACAAGCCGCTGCCTCCAACGCAGCTCTATAAGAAGAAAAAACACGGCTCCATGGGATTAACTCAGCACTATCTAATGAACTGGAGGACGTAACACGCCACAATCGATCTCTAAGAATTACTTATGCTCTGTTAAAAGCACATTATTGGTGGCCTTTGCCTATCCCTTCATCGCCTCCATAGCAAGCATACTACTATGCCAGATCGCATACTTGTCGTCCACACGCTCCTTCTTCCTCGACTACCCTTGGCTCGCCATCCACTTCACAACCAGCACGATCCTCCCCGGCGGTACAGGATCTACATCACGCCGCCTCATCGCCTTTGGCCTCACCATATTATTACGACTTATCAGTGACAGCAAGGCAATCACTCACTCCCAAAACCAATCTTCCAGTTACCACTACCACTTCTCAACTTTCCATTTGGCACGATGCACCAACTTCAAGGAGCTTCTCAGGGATCTTGTCGTACTCAGTATGGCAGTACGACGACGCCCCGGGGTTGGTCCCGGTTTTCCATGGAATCGCTTCATATTCTGCCGTCTCTTCCAGAGATCCCCCTTGCTCCCCTTGCCGTAAGTGAGCAAAAGAGGTAGCGCTGGGATTCCGTATCCTTCAGTAAAGGTTCCACTCCATCTCTACACTTACCTGAGGATCGGATCCACGAGGATCCTACTCCGCAGCCTAATACAACCTGAGCTACGGACTACATTATCCTCGTGATTCAAACAATATGACTGCTGGCAACAAACTGCTTACCTTTATCAATTCCAGTTTCTTCACTCCGGAACTATTCTCTTATCCTCTCCGCCGGATCAGTACCACCACAACATCTCCACCACAACATCTCCACCAAAACTTACAAACCTACACGACTTCCACAGTGCTCCTGTGTCAACCACACGACCCTCTTGCTACAAACGATCCTTCAATCCACTTACTCATCGCACTGATCCACTCTATCCGCAGGATTTCAACGTTCCAAAGAACATCAAGCCACAAGAGCACGATCAATCCCTCAACAAGGTAAGCAGGTTTCATTCCTTTATACCAGCTTTATACCTTGTTCCCCGAGGTGCAGGACGCCCTGTTGTGATAATACAAAAACGACACACACACAAAAAAAACTCATTAGAGCATAGGATCGCATCCCCAATCTCTCACAACGGCCAAGGCTCGACCTTACAACCTGGCCACTACTTCTTACAAGTAAGTAATTGGTTGGGACTTCAGGGTTGTCTTCACCGGGTCTTGTTCCTGGGGTCGCTGTCTCGTATTGCGGGTAGCTTGAACCTAGCCTCTTTCCGGGGTGGCAACCTAGCCTTCCTCCGGAGCGACAAACAACCTAGCCTTCCTCTGGGGTGACAAAGTCTGCTATAAAGTCAGGTAATGTAGATTTTCGTCGGCTATGAAAAGACTAAAGTACCAGGGCCTGCACCTGGTTAATTTTAGTTTTTATTGCCTATACGAAAATGTACATTACCTACACCCGCACGTTCTCCCCTCTACGAACTAAGTTCTAGGGTTAGGAGAAAGATGACGATGATCCGCTGCGCCGAGCTTATAAAGGCTTGCCAACGTCCGGTCATGCGCAGTAATACGAGCTCAGTAGGGAAGACAACATCTAGAGGAAAATAAGTGCTCAAAAGGTTACTGCTATAAATTCAGGTAATGTTTATTTTCGTATAGGCAATAAAAACTAAAATTAACCAGGTGCAGGCCCTGGTATTTTAGTCTTTATCGACCGAATTCCATAACTGCGGTTGGCATCCAGTGCCACAAATAGTTTTTTTTTTCCAAGGAGGGGTGCAAACGTAATGTTAGGCACCTCCGTAGCACATGAATTTTGGGCGCCCTGCATCCTGGGTCCAGGTGCCTTGCACCCTTTGCACCACCCCTAATTGCAGCACTGTTGGTATCTGGCCAAACGAAGCCAATATTGTTTGATTTATGACGTCACACCTTTTTAACCCTAACACCACTGCTATAGGCTGGGCAAGTGTCAAATTGGCGGCTTTACAAACTGGAGTTCTGAGGATATTAGACTAATATTATCCTATTCTTAATACATTATTACCAGCTAACGTTGAGGTTGTTGCACGTGATCAAGTAGTGAAGATGTTCACACTTAAGGTGAACAAAATCATCGCAGCAAATGATGTGCCTGAACACGATAGACAGAAGGCGAAGTGTGTGTTCCAATATGCACTTTCGATCAGCCAAAACTGCTTGCAAATGAACGGCCAGCAGACATTCAGGAGTTTCCACCAATTTGTTTAAGTATTCCAAAGTGATGGTCATCAATTCTGAGGGGAAAAAAATTATATATAGTACGATAGACCGAAACAATTTAAATGATTTATTACTGCATCGAATGTGTCACTTTCATTTATCAAATTTAGATTAAGTTTAGGAAAGTTTTTAAGACCGAGCAAGCACCCCTAGACACGCAGCTGCAAAGGGAGGCAGAAATTTCACGATTTCTGACCTTTTCAGATCGTAAATTTTTAAGGCCAGATAGTGACTAAAATCTTTATACATTTAAGGAAATTAGAGTTTTATCCCCTGAAATCGTGGTTTTCCTGCACCAAGAACTAAATAAACTAGGAAACTCAGCAACTTAAATTCCTCACGAAATGAGAATAAAGGCATTATATTATGCTACACCGAACCCAGATTACGCACGAGAATGATCACTTAAACGCCAAATTTTTCCGCGATTTTATCCCTGGACACAAGATAGATTTGAAAAATGAATCAGAACTTTGTTACGGCCCACCCCCTTTATCAAATTAATTTTCACAACCCATGGGCGTGTAATCAAGCCAATACTTGCAACTAGATTTTTATTTCTTTTATACTTGCATTACGTGGTAAATTCTGACCAATCTTTATCTTTATACAGAATGAAGAGCCAAAGTAATCCACACATGGGTAGTAATTTTCCCCCTAGGGCTAGAAAAACACACAAGAGTGCCAAGGTGTTCTCTTAGAAATCAGATGAATTAGTAATTCTCTGCCAATTAAGCTCGCCTAAACCTACCAAACCTTTTAGTGTAGTGTGTTTTTAATACATGTAGATGCGAGCCTTCTTACCGCTCATCTCCAGGCACTGGGCACACTGCAGTACATCCAGTAAGTTGCTACTGTTCAGAAGCAGACAGTTGGAGTACATCCACTCGTGAACTACAGCAAATCCTTCGGGAGTGACATCACGCAACGTCACTTCTGTTAGTGTCTTGCCCGACTTTTGTTTTAGTAAATTCAAGAAGAAGCAGCTGTAGTGTGCCAGAATAAACCTGTAATGGACATTAAAGAAAACTGCAAAGGTAAGTTTAAGATGTTTGATGCAACATCATTTGGGTTCGTTCGTTTTGCATCACAATACATTCTATGGTAACTGAAAGTGATTGTAACTCTACAATTCTCAAATGGACGTATGGGAGCATTACCAACAGTCCAAGTTACGGATTTGGACTTTTTTATAGTGTATTTGTGGGTACACGTGTCAAAACAACGCATTGTTGCCTTAAAGTTTTCGGCGTAATGAGAACCAATGTACCTTGAAATACTCCTATTTTTGTCTTGTGATTGCCATGTAGTAAATGAGGCTTTCACACTCATAATGCTAGCTTATCATTCGAATACCAGAAAATCAGAAATTTGGGCCGATAAACTTAGGGAAACTTTGTTTGTAAATCAAATTTCATAAAAACGTTTCTGTAATAGGCACTGTTGACAGTCTAAAAGTCCCTGCTGTAAAATGCCCGGTTAATCTTCGTGTTAAGTTGTGACAAATCCTTACCTATGACATTTAAATAATTGGCCCTTAACTTTGACAATCAGATCAGCAGTCACTTCACGGTATTGCGGACAGGCCAACTGCTGAAGAAGTATTTCTAAGGTCATTCCATTCGGTAACTCTTGCACTGGTGGTGAGCACTTATCAATCGAGGCTGTGTCACCACATGAGGTTTTTAGGTGGAAACAGGGATCGCGCAAATTGCGCTGGTCACAACTTCTAGGTCGGGTGTCGATGTATGATCGGTAAGGTCTATCTCTCTGAAACATTAGTAAGAAACTGCAGCAAAATACCAGTCAATGCTGAAAAAAACTGTACAATTAATTAATTAAATTTTTGAAGGATAAAAGACCAAACAAATTTTTAGCCTAATCTCCAGTACGTAAGTCGAAGCGAGATTATTTACAAATCTCAACACAAAAAACTGATAATGTATGTAAATGCCACCTTGAAATAACCAAGAGAAGCTTTGAATGGTTTAATACAATGTTTTTTAACTTTTTTATCGTGCGTGGCACCCTTCAATGTCGTATTGAAGCCTGTATCATCCCTAGGAAGGTTTGCCAATTGTACGTGGCTACATTTCAAGAAAGGACTTCCTGTAGTGGAGATGATGAGGGGAGGGGTCGAATTCGTCCAATTAAGGCATTAACAAACACATTCTAATGGTTTCCTGGTTTATTTTTTTTATTTTACGCTTGTATTTTTCACTGCAAAATCGGCTGGTTCCTATAGGTGAAAAATTGTCCTGCACCTGATTTCCACGTCATTTTATTCTAATTTCGTTCATGGTACGGACAATCACTGGCTACAGGCAGAGTGGAAATACATATGAAAAGCAAAATAAAAATAAAATTTTTAAATGCTATACCGAAAAAAACTGGATACTCGCTGCACTGTTCAAAATCGTTCACGAGATCTTGGTGCTCAATAACATGAAAATCTGCTCACATCCACTTTCTAGGGCATTGTTTGTTTTAAACTGGTAACTCTCATGGAACGGAGACATATTGGGAACATAAACAAAAAAATTCTAAATAATTCTTCTGTCAAATTCGCAGTTTATACAGACCGTTTAAAATCGTTCACAGCCATTTTTTTCTGCACTTGTTCATTTATTATCGTGACTTTAAGGGAAATAAAGAATAATAAACCCCTCTGGTGGGATGTCAAAAATAGTTGGCCTTCTGGTCTTGTAAACCCGTGTTTCTAGTACTTTCCCCATTTGGTGCTGTCATAGAATCGATTTGGTTCGGCGGTTTGGCATTCGGGTGCAATTCTCCGATACCAATGTAAACACTTGAGAGAGCATTGGGAGGTTGGTAAATATTAAGGAAAGAAAGCTGACACGGTTACTGCCCTCTTGTAATTTTCTTGCTGCCGCTCGTATTTTAGGCAAAAGATTCTAAAAGTAATTGTGCATTACTACGCAAACCACTAAGACTCGCTTACGTTTGGTTACAGGCTTGTTTTAAATGACTCGGTGCTCTGTAAGCTGGTTGAAAGTGGTAGGGCACGTCCACTATGCTCCAAAGCAAGAAAGGGAAGAAGGGGGTTTTGCGTGCATCGCGTTTTTCAAAGGAATAATAAACCCTTAGTTTTTCTATTTTTGTAATGTTAGCTAAAATCCTTTATAAATTCTTGCTTGCGTTGGTAGTAACGTCGAAATAAATACAAACAACTGTGTCTTTGAAATCACCTGACCCAACGAGGCAGCGAGAGCTCGTGCCATGGAGGGCTATGACGTCATCTTTCTTAAAGGCAGTTAGGGTGCTGTCTTAACCTTCTTGCTACGATTCTTTCCCCGGGTGTGATCGATTTGTTTCTGGCTCCTGCGCAGTCACACAGACAGGAGTGCAATGCGGTTAGAAAGATAACGACATGCCGTGCGATTCAAACGGGAATTTCCCTTTGATTGCGAGCTAAGCACGCTTCGTTTGCTTAAAGAAGGCGTTTTAAATATTCGTACGGCTTCAGCACTAACACTTACTGATGTTGGATGTGTCTTAACAATAATTCCAGTAACTATCGATAAAAAAAATTGAAAGTCGTAGGCTTTAGTATTCCTTTAATTGAAGTCGCGTTCACCTGTCTTGTAAACATGCACTAGATTTGAGGTTTTCAAATCGCATTCGTAAAATGTACCTAGCCACTAGAAAGTGCATTTTACAAATGCGCTTTGAAAACCTCCTCAAATCTGGTTCATGTTTACAAGACAGGTGAACGCGACTTCGATTAAAGGAATGTTTGTTTCTTGATTCATTCTGGAAATTTTCTCTATGGGAAGGAAGGACGAGAAAGGGAAGAGACAATTTAGTTCTTTAATTTTAAGTCTTTATTTAATTTTTAATGCTGCAGTCTTACGGTACCCCAAAAACAGTTCTTGTGCATGGCACACCCGTTGAAAACCCATGGTTTAATGATTGATACGTTTTAATTCTCTTAACAGTGTTCAGCTTAGCAATGATTAATTCGCCCTCCAGTCATGCTATCGATTGGAAATTAAATCAGTTTTGTTTTAGGTCTACAGTTTTTATCACCACGCCAAACTAGCCAGTTGAGAGGCTCTTACCTGACATGACACCGTAGGACTGCATGGGTCAGTCTTGCACAGTGGATTTCTATCACAACAGCAAGGCGAACTAGCAGCACAACATCCTGGGCCACACATCTTGGCAACAACAGCACTTATAACCTCTTTTTCTTCAGGCGGCTGGTAACCACAACCTCGCTCACAGGAGCATAATTCAGATCGCTGAGGCCCACCAGCGGGTTGGCGAGGTCTGCTACCATTGTGCGTTGGAGGCCAATCAGATGCCCTGCAAGAATACAAAAGCATGGCCCTTAACAAGTAGAAATGATTGAAAGGGCAAGTGGATGAAGTTGCTAGCACAATATGATGTTTCCGAAGTAGAACCGTATAACGATTCTTTACTTTCTTGCAGTTACTGAACTTGTGGAATATTGTCTCGATTATTTTGTGTTATATCCAATCATTATGAACATGGCAGATTTAGGTGAAAACATGTATAATCAGTATTTAAGAGGAATGCTTCTACAGTTTACAGCCACTTTACCCGCATGACATAAATTGGTTAAAGTTTCATGTAAATCAGTGAGTCGATGTTTTTTTTCCCAAGCATTCACCTTTCTCATAATGAACAGTGAGTCACAGTGATGGTGTATTAAGCTTAGTGTGTCATGGCATTTTCAAACAAGATTCTAGAGCCAAGGTTCACCAATATAGCTAACTCCTAACACGGTCCTCCAGTATCCAAGGTCGTTTTCACAAGCGCTATGAGGTGCCGTCTTGGACAAACTTACTTGTCTTCGCCTTCTCGTTTAAATCGTGTCAGGGAATACGGTGATAGGTTACACAAAGATAAAACCATTGTGTTTATGATTAATCTCTCACATGTTACAAGAAAACGGAACGCCAAACAAAGACCCTACGAGACGTGCAATGTTGATACAATATTTTGTATGCTATCATAACACTGTTTATCCGTAAAAAAAAAATCGTTATTTCCAGGATATTTTGTCACTTGCCTCATGTGCATGACGCTATATTTTTTTTTATC